>JAPYZC010004267.1:0-10570 GCA_030522665.1 Ichneumoninae sp. A BG-2022a
TTTAAAATCGTAATTTTCAAGTATTAGATAAAATTCTGAAAAAATTCATACGTATTCAGAAAAATTAACAAATCATTTTCGTAATAAAAAAAAAATTTGCTTGCCGGGTAATTTGTTGCACAATTTTTTTCCAGTAATTTGTTATGAACATTCTGAAATTATTATTATGCACAAACAATCTTTTCAGCACCTTTTATATGCTAGAATTGTTTCAGATTTTTTGCTCATCAAGAAGAGTTTGTAATCTTTGTATTTTTTCTCTCGAACTTAGGGGGCGTCAGTCATTGTGCTAGTACTACCTTAAACGGTGATCGTCAAATAAATTATTTTTCTGGGTGCGTTGACTAAGCGATTATAAAAATGCCACGGTCTCTAAAAGACAATTTTTCGACCACGCATGACAATGACAATAATAATAACAAAATAAGAGATTTGACAAGCGAAACGGGGCGGTCCGGTAAATTATGACGGCATTCCCGAGCGCACACTGACACCTCCGAGATATTGGAGAAACGTACAGTTATAAAATTAAAAAGAACAAAAAATAAAAATCCTATATAGTGATGAAAAAAAGCGCGTTCGTTCCCTCCGATTTCCGATAGAGAAGCCAGCGGGCGAGCGCCGTCACGCCGTTATTCATTTATTAACCGTGCCCGGGCTGCCAGTTCGGGGCCACATATACTATGACGGGAGAACATTCACGGACAGCGCCGTTGAAATTCTTCGATACGGCAGAGGACTCGAATTTCTCTACATTTTAACCCCCGTGATTAACGTCCTTGTAGCAACGTCCTTGCGGACGGATGCGCAGAGAGAGAGCTGATCTGTCTGGGTTAAATTCGATTTTATATTTCTATATAGGGACCATAATTAATATTCTCGAGGCTCGTAGAGTCTACCTCGTGCTGGACTGACAGAATCCGTCCCGATCGTATTACCATTAAGCATATAGTATGGACGGCATTTCAATGGGCTTATAGTGAGCTTTGTGTGTTTTTTTTTCTCGAATACAAATCGATATCAAATCGGAGACAGCCCGATGGATATACGAGCAGCTGATCCGTATTTCATAGTCGCGAAACCCGTTTGACACTTCACGATGATAGATCGCGCGTCGGTACTCGAACAGTGATGAAAGAAAAAAAATCGCGGAACAATGGAGGTCTCGCGCTCGCAATCAGTCGAGGAAAGCGTGTCGCAGTCGTCGGTCGAAGATGACTCCGGGCGCGAAAATATCCGCGAAATCGTTGGGACTGAGAATCACTAAACTGGCCGGAGTTCAAGACGGAAGAAGGCACAGTAATCAACGGTCAATCGAATCCGCGACTGTCCTCCGACTGCCTTCCTTCGTTTGGGATCAAACTAGATTTATCACGCTCGGGCAGGTTTCAGGGAAATATAAAAAAAAGAAAAAAAATTATTTAACCGGAGAAAGTACGAAAGTGACAACGATCTTAATGCTGGAGCTTGAGTTTTCTTAATAATTTTGTAATTCAGAGGTCTTAATGTTTATTTTATAATGCGGTATAAAAAAGGCTTTGAAATTATATAAAGACAGATAATACTTATACTTTGTGTTGTGACAACGAAATGGCAAAACTTGGGTTTAAGAGAAGTAAAAAAAATTGAATTGGCCAGAGAAGGTACGAAAGTGACAATGATCTCAAAGCTGGAGCTTGAGTTTTCTTAATAATCTTCTAATTCGGAGGTCTTACCGTATATTTATTTTATTCGTTAAATGCGATATAAAAAAAGAGGCTTCGAAATTATATAAAGACAGACAATACTTATACTTTGTGTCATAACAGCTAAATTGTAATACGCGGGTGTAAGAGAAGTAAAAAAAACTTGAATTGGCCAGAGAAAGAACGAAAGTGACCATGATCTCAAAGCTGGAGCTTGAGTTTTCTTAATAATTTTCTAATTCAGAGCTCTTACCGTATATTTTTTTTATTCGTTAAATGCGATATAAAAAAAGAGGCTTCGAAATTATATAAAGACAGACAATACTTATACTTCGTGTCATAACAGGGAAATTGCAATGCGCGGGTGTAGAAGTAAAAAAAATTGAATTGGCCAGAGAAAGTACGAAAGTGACAATGATCTCAAAGCTGGAGCTTGAGTTTCCTTAATAATTTTCTAATTCAGAGGTCTTACCGTATATTTATTTTATTCGTTAAATGCGATATAAAAAAAGGTTTCGAAATTATATAAAGACAGACAATACTTGTACTTTGTGTCGT
The DNA here is from genome assembly GCA_030522665.1 of Ichneumoninae sp. A BG-2022a. Taxonomy (NCBI): domain Eukaryota; kingdom Metazoa; phylum Arthropoda; class Insecta; order Hymenoptera; family Ichneumonidae; species Ichneumoninae sp. A BG-2022a. The sequence goes on from JAPYZC010004267.1 coordinate 2,244, forward strand.
AACAGCGAAATGGCAATACTCTGGTGTGTCACGTTTTCGCAATATAATACCACGGTACAAGAACAGTTACTTATATCGCTCTTTACGATGGCAAAGTGTTCACGGGGGCTTTAGAGGCTATCGCTATTGTAACGGCGAATCCGGGAACGACTTCTTTCCGACCGGTGTACCATTGCAATGTCTGCAACGACTCGAGACGAGAGAAAAGCTTAAGAACTAATTTTCTATTGCGCCGCTGTCGTAATGCAGTTGTAAAAAGGTTATAACGAGGTCTGAGTAATATCTCGGCTTTCGGCTCAGGGCTTGAGAAAATTCATCGTTAAGCCCGAATGAAATTACAATTTTTTGTGTTGCACTAAAAAAGGTCTTCTACTTGAATCATTTGCTAGATAATCGAAGGGTTTTCACAGTTGGAAGCAAGATCCGTGAAGTGACTCCGCAAAACGCTAAAAAGCAGAGAATAGCGACGCTATTTCCAGCGAGGCCCAGCATTGATCGCCGTTGAATTATTTCAGCCAGTGACGTATCTATAAGCAACCCGAGCGAGTAGCTGAGAAAACTGACCTACATCTCGCCCGAGAGAGAGCTGCTGTGGCAAGACAGCCATCGCTCTGTACGTACCTACGACTAAGGGGGCAAAGAGTTTCTTAACAGAAACTGACAGAGATCCTCTTTCCTTGTACCTCTTGACTTTTACCTGAACGGCAATCCATAAACTTCTGCGATGTTCACAAGCATGTAAGGCCGCGTACTTTCGTACCTTTGACGAGAAATATTGTGTATTTAACATAGAGTGCCTCTTCTAACTGTACCATCAGAAGGGTTAAAAAAACATAATTACCCTTATAGTCCTTGTTACCCTCAATTAAATATTTTACTGAACGAAATTTGCTCGAATGAAATAACAATTTGTCCTGAAATTTATCTAATTCTATAACTAGATAAATTTCAGAACAGATTGTAATTTCATCCGAGCAAATCTCGTCCAGAAAAAAAGATTAGTATTCGTTTTCCTCAAATTAGTAAGCGCAAACTCTACGTTATAGTGGTAATGTAGAGAAAAATAGTCTATTTAACACAAAGTGCCTCTTCTAAGTGTACCATCAGAAGGGTTAAAAAACACAATTACCTTTATAGCCCTTATTACCCTTAAGTAAATATTTTACTGAAAGAGATTTGCTTGAATGAAATTACAATCTGTCCTGAAATTTATCTTGTTCTATAACTAGATAAATTTCAGGACAGATTGTAATTTCATCCGAGCAAATCTCGTCCAGAAAAAAAAATTAGTATTCGTTTTCCTCAAATTAGTAAGCGCAAACTCTACATTGTAGTGGTAGTTGAAAAAACTATTTATTATTCTTATCTCGTTTAACGTCCTTGCGATAGTTGGGCAAACATCCAGCATCCACGGCTGCCTGTAAATCATATATTCGGTCGGTCGGCGGGATCCGAGCCGTTCCCGCGATAAGGCACTCCGACAGCAGTGGTTAGCAACGGGTGTACTGCTGTAAGTGAAAGCGCCGGTGCAGCATGTGCAAACTTCGGATTTCTAAAGGGGATTGGTGAACTCATTGATTCGACGAGTGGCTGTAAGTCAAGGGTCCGTCTACAGACCAGTGTGCGAACAGTTGTCACTTTGGCAGTTGACAATCATACTCGACGGACACGTTTGGGATCCATCCAATTTCCCAGAGTGCCCGAGTGTGTGCGCAAGCTAGTACGGTGGGATAGTCCCTGAACGGGTATCCCCCGATGAATGCCGTTGGAAAGGAGTAACGCCCGAAACGCATATCTTTCGAAAAGAGGAAACCTCGAAATGTCAATTTATAAAAGTAATGTGACATCCATCGCGAGAGCATTCCGTTGGGTACAGACGATAGGTTGCGTTCGTTCAATTAACTGAGCTAACGTTGGCCACGGTATAAAGAAAAGCACATTGGCGATTGTAAATTAATCTGCGGTCTCATGGCCGATGGACCAATAATATCGTAACATGCACCGAGAAAAATTATTTATTTGACAATCACCCTTTATTTGGTTTAAGTAAAGTATTTATTTTATTTCAGTAACTATTTACTTCATTTAAAGAAATATTTAACTAAATCAATTAAATATTTTACATAAACCATATATAAAAGGTGTCCATCAAACAATTTTTTTTTCTGACTGTGAGGCTTTCCCTCTGAGGAACCAGTGTCGTCAAAAATATATTTTTTCCAGTGTGGTTTTCTAATACGGATGATGCGTAGACTAAAGCGTCGAATGACGTGGTCAATCAATTCGAGCCTATTTTATTATTAAATTCTTATTAACCCTATGTAAGTCATACGTCTATTCTCACTCTTAAATACCGTAATGACGGTCGGCTACCACTCTGCATCCATTAATCCCGTTTCGGTACGATTTCGTGTGGTGTGGCTTATAAAGCGTTAGTTGACATTTATTCATATCGGACCCTCCGTAGACCCAAAAAATATGAGGCGGGTATAATATTTATCGATTTGGCTTGTGTAAGTGAGAAACAATTCGGTCGAAAGAATAATGGATAATCGATTAGAGCATCGCGATTGCATCATACCGAAAAAATCAGAACAATACTTACCATCAACTGATATACATATATTTTATAAAAATGGTACGCCATGTACTTACATTTATTTGATCTATTCCAAAAAATATGTACATCGAATCAATATTTTTAAAAAATCGAAAATAATTTGAATCACACAAGCTAACGTATGGTAAACAGATTCATACAGATCTGTATATATTTAGTACAGTATCTACGCAGTCAAAAAATGAAGAAAAAAATAAAACCATTTCTTTTCGTTCTATATGTAACTTAAAAATACAACAAAAAGAAATAAAAAAAAACTTTGTTTTTTTTTCTTGTGACACATCTCAAGATATGTCAGATTAATGTTGGAGTTGGGACGTCAAGTACGTCCTCGCGGGAAATACTCGACATCTCATTACTGAAACAGCCTTACCTATACAGGGGTACCTAATATTCGCCTATAATAGAATATTACCACGATCCTCTGACGATATACACGCCCAAAGTTTGGGAACCCAGAGAAAGCTCCATGGAACATCGATACTATAATCGTAGTTCTCGAAAATCAACTACGTAACAGCGTAGCTGTGCACACCCATCCAGACGATGTGTAGTATATTAGGTCCATCGGATAACAGGTCCGTGTAGTTGAAGATAAGCTCTCGAGGTCCCGCTTATTAGGACTTTCATAACTTCGACGTCAAGGTAGCATGTAGGCATGCACGTCCGGTTGAGGGCTTTCGAAGACTTGTGGTCTTTACACGTTACCTGCTTACACGTTAGGTCGCAGCTGCAGCGTGGTAACATCGCGGTGGTCACATATATCGACGCCTCAATTCCATTAGGGCGTATCGGCTGCCCATGAGCGTGGCCTATGCGCTCTTCCGGCGTTGGGCCGTCGATATAATCTGCATCGGCTCAGAGAATCACGCAACACGCAACAAGCGAGGGCCTCGCTGTTCGCGCACTCCCCGCCCTTCCGGTTCCCTTGTAGCGGACTGATGCCTCCAGGTGCCTTCCAAAATCGCCGTCCCAAGCGAAACTGCTAACCACTGTGCCAACGTCACCTTCGGTCCTTGTCGTTCCAATCGTCGACTTGTCCCTTTAGTCGTCCCGAAATGCTCTGTAGCCTTTATCCTACATGCAACAGAAGGCAACGGTTCCGCGGTGTAGTTTGAACCGATAAGTCGAACCCGGCAACAAAGTATCGATAACAGGGCATATATGTACATCGAATCAATCTTCAGAAAAAAAAAAAAAAATCGCAAATAAATTAAATCACATAAGCTAACGTATGGTAAACAGATTCACACAGATCTGTATATATTTAGTGTAGTAGTTATGCAGTCAAAAAATGAAGAAAGAAATTTAACATTTTTTTCTATATTTAAGTTAAAAATACAACAACAAAAACTTTGTTTTTTTTTTTCTTGTGACACATCTCAAGATATGTCAGATTAATGTTGAAGCTGGGACGTCATGGACGTCCTCGCGGAAAATACTCGACATCTCATTACTGAAACAGCCTTACCTATACAGGGGTACTTAAATATTCGCGTACAATATTATCGCGATCCTCTGACGCTTCCAAAATCGCCCTCCCAAGCGAAGCTGCCAACCACTGTGCCAACGTCACCTTCGGTCCTCGTCGTTCCAATCGTCGACTTGTCCCTTTAGACGTCCCGAAATGCTCTGTACCCTTTATCCTACATGCAACATAAGGCAACGTGTCCGCGGTGTAGTTTGAACCGATAAGTTGAACCCGGCAACAAAGTATCGATAACAGGGCACTAATGGACGTGCAATTAGGCAGGCTTTGCATCTGGTCCGATGTAAGGTCAGCCCCGTCGACATGCACATGAGGCACCGAAAACGGTGCATAGAAATAGCTCGGAGAAAGCAACATCGTCGTCGGCGGTCGCGAAACTTCAACGGACGGGCCATCACGCGCGCATTATCAAGTTTGTCTCGAGTAATTCGACACGTAGAGACGCCATTACCATCAATCCGAAGAAACGTCGCTACGTGCCACAGCCCTGTCGCTGCCACCACACTTCCCAATCCGCTTACATATATATTCATGAAGCAGCTAGCAACATCTCGAAAAATTCTCCAGAAGTTAGTTTCTCTTTACGAATCATCTTCGAGTTTCTGCCAACTTTGAGGAAACTCCCTTTCTTCGATTCGCTCTCCTCGTGATTTCCTCAAAACGTTTTTGCATATACATATATCTTGAGGCAAATCAGAGGAACGTTCTCTAGGTGATTTGCGTGGGACGTGATTTGAGCTTTGATAGAGACGAGAGATGAGGACAAACGATCGTAGCCGACGAGGGCGGAAAAAAAAAATGAAAAACAAGATACTGGGGAAAAATCGGGTCGAGAGGATGGAACAGATAGGGAAGGAAGAACGGAGAAATGACGAATGGACTGAGCGCAGAGGTAGTAGGTGGGAATGAGGCTTTGGATAACTTTTGTGCGCACGATCGCGAGTTCCGATATTAAGAAACTTTTCATCGGTTCTACCGTTCTCGCTTCCGCTTGGTTGTTTTCTCGGTTCTGCCGTTCTCTCCCCCGTCTCTCTCATAGTGCCGGGGGTGCCGCGGGGCAAAATGAAGCGAGCCATGCACCATCCGAGATGAAGCGTCGTTAGCGTGCCAGCAGAGCCCGCAGGACGGATGAAAGCAAAACAGTGAGCACTCGTTGCCGGAATACAGACGGAAGTGTTTTACGTTGGTCGATGGGCACCCCGTTGAGAGGTGGAAAAGCAGTTTCGGCTGCGGTGGTGGTGGTGGATAGTGGATATCGCGCTTGCTCCACAGACTCGCTGGTTCTTGGATTGGACCATACTCGCAAGTAGTGACGGTACCCGGATCTTTGGGAAAATCAATATCGACAACTCGAACGTATTCGGTGCTATTTGTCATGCGTTCATCTAATTCCGACATTCGGGTACTGCCGATGTTTCGATATGGGAATTTCATTTTGAAAAATTGTAAAAAAAAAAGATCGCATAGGCTTTCTCGACTTTTTTTCAAAGTGCCTTTGGCTTTAATACACTGAGAAAAAGGATAGTATTTCTCGCTATATCGAATAGTTTCCAGGGGGAACGTCTGCATATTCAATTAGTCAAATCATAATTGTGGTTGCAACGATGATTTCTTGTCATGGTCGTAATTATAAAATATAGACGTTCCCCGTGGGAACTATTTTTTATGGTAAAAAGTCGGAATTGTTGATTTCACTATGTCATTTTTTCTCAGTATAGAGATCCTCGTTCGGACTCTTGATTTTGGGCCGTACTCACGAGTGTGGTCAGATGAAGGATGTGATAGAAATCACCATAAATCTGGTAAAAACCGACAGAACTTTTAGGTATACGGAAAGTATGGAAATCCTGGCAAACATTGGTATTAAACTTAACACATTCTGCTATAATGCGTGAGGCGTTGTAAGTCATTATCAAATTGCATTAAAGTTAATATAAGATGATGAAATAATTTTTTTTTTTCTCCGACCTTCCAACAGTGCATTCGATTTTTTTCAGCGAGGTTTTTCGAGTCGGAAAATTCACGCGATCGAAAAGTCATTAACGATATTTTTTTCTGCGTGCACCAGGAAGCGCTGCCCCCTGGAATATTTTTTTTTTATTTTTCTTCGACCTTCGAAAAGTTCAGGTGATTTTTTCAGAGGGGTTTTCCGTGTCGGAAAACTCACGATATCGAAAAATCATTAACGACAGGGGGCAGCACTTCCAGGTGCACCCAGAAAAAAATATCGTTGATGATTTTTCGATATCTTGAGGTTTCCGACGCGGAAAACCCTTTTGAAAATAATCACTTTTACTCTTTGGAGGTCGAAGAAAAATAAAAAAATTATATCATCATCTTATAATAATTTTAATGCAATTTGATAATGACTTACAACGCCTCACGTATTAAAATCTTAATTTGTGCATCTACGTTAGAAATTCCATTATAGGTTAAACGTAGTTGAACGTAGCCATTGACAGCTGTCAAGTCTACCGCTGCACGAACGTTGCTAACTTCTATGCCATTACTATACGTAGGTTCAGTCGCATGCTATGCTGATTCAAATTTTTTTCATGTGTAGACATAAAAAAATAGATCCACGAAATTCTGAGATAAGCAATATTTTGCCAAACCGCTTTATGGAAAACGTCACCATACGGGTTGGGTAAAAATTGCTATGGCCCCTGTGAGAATTTCACACATCGCTAGTGCTGACGCTGGTGTATCATTTTCCTCGGTCGTTTTTATGACCCAGTCATATTTACCATACAACTTCGTAGTTTTTCCTACATCCTTCTGTCAGTACTGAGAAACTCGGATTTTTGGGAAAGTCAATATCGAAAATTGCTATTTGTCGTGCGTTCATGCAATTCCGACCTTCAAGCTACGGTCAATGTTCCGATATAGGAATTGGATTTTGAAAAAGTGTAAAAAAAAACATACTATAATCTATCTCGCATTATTTTAAAGTGCACTTTTGACTTTAATATAAATCGTCGTTCGGATTCCTGATTTTGGGAATTTTCGTCGCAAATCGAGCAGATAATCAGAGTTAATGCTGGAAAAGCATTAACACGATATCTCAATATTACAAGATGATTTCTGAGTGAAAAGAAATTATTCATCATTTATTACGAAGCAAATTTGACCCTCACGTTATTATTATATATAATTACTTTCTTCTTATATACCTTGGGAAGTTCAGCGGCGAAACTTAACCAATTTATGTGGAGTTCGCGCGTAAGAAGCGACTAGAGAAAGAGAAAAAAAAATGAAATGCCGAGAAGAAAAGAAATTAGTAAAGTTGGCGGAGGTCTATGAGCCGCAATTTGCGCACAGTGCGTAAAGACTTATATGTGTAATCTTGTGAATTGCCAGTTAAATAAAAATTAAAAATTAAAGGACCGGCGTGGCGACTGCATAAAAATGGCGGAGGGGTGGGGGCGGTGATGGAGGGAAGCTCGAGGTTTAAAGGCTCGCGGTGAACAGCGTTTTTTTTTCTACGAATGAGAATGCAGTTTCAGTGTCGTGGGAGCGAGCTTGTAGATTCATAGCGCGAGGCTCACTCGTGAACAATTGCCTTCCGTCGGAACTGGAAGAGAGCGAATCGGCAAATCCGGAGACCACGAACTCACTTCGCCGGCCTCGCGGCGTTTTATTCCACATGGTCGTATAATAGGTACGTACAAGCCAGGAAGTTAAGTAATCGTGAAAAGGGCGCTAATTTGGCATTTCCACATTGAAAAATATGAATGGCGGCATGGCGAGTGGGGAAAGGTCGAGCTCTAAGTAGAGTCGAGGACGGCCGAGACGAAAGCGACGAGACGTCGGCTTTTGAATACCGGAACTCGGCATCTCGCTCTCGTCCCCTTCACTCTTTCTCAAGGATATATTGAAAATTTATATTTATATTTCAGAATTACACGAACACCCCGACAATCGAGTTTTCTGATTCGACTTATCGTGGCTGACGTAAAAAATGCACCAACTATGCTCAGGAAAATTAATACTTAATCCCTTATGCGGGAAAATTAAATTCAAACTTGTGCATGCACTCCCACTTGATCCTAAGTTCAAGCTGAATTTTAACTATAGTTCATATAAAAGTTTTTATTCATATTTTGCGTAAAGTTTTTATACACTGAGAAAAAAATTCAGTTGGCTCAACAAAATATCGTTTGACTGAACTAAATCGTTCGGGTCGATACGTTCAAATAAATCTACATGTAATGTGAA
>JAPYZC010004268.1:0-25395 GCA_030522665.1 Ichneumoninae sp. A BG-2022a
ACGGGGCAAAACGGGGTTTTTGGGCAAAACTAAATTTTCCAATAATTTTTGGATCGGACAAGGTGGCAAAACTGGGCAGAAAAGCCTGATGTGTCCGATAGGGCGAATTCCGGAATCCAAAAATTATTGGAAAATGGCGTTTTGCCCAAAAACCCCGTTTTGCTCCGTTGCCCCATTTTGCCCCGCTCTATCCTATTGACCTCGTCGTTGAGCCTTTCAGGTACGATTTTTTTACGAATTTTTAAATGGAAAAGTGGGAAAAATGAAAACCAGCCTAAACGAGCTGGTAGTGGGGAATACAAGGCTCAATCGTCCCGGAAACGAAATACATACATAAACGGAGGGATCGGACCGGAATATGGGAGAATCGCGTCGACGCCATTGCCCGTGATATTGGAAAAACGTTCGATTGACCGAGAACGAGGGTTTCCACGCAACCTCAATATTACCCTGTGGTTATCTCGAAAACGTGATAATTCCGGATACTCTCATGCTATATTTTTTATTCAAGCTCCACGTTTAACACAAAAATTGATTCCTCGTTGAATGTGATATCGACGGGGCATTTTTTTTTTTACTCGGTTAAACTTTAATTTAACCGATCGCTATGCGCCCACAAATCCGAGTGGCTTGAATATAAATGAAAAATAAAAGAATAGTTTCACACGAAGAGTAGAATCTTAAGACATTTAGACAGTTTTAAGGATTTTATTTCAACTTAAGATTGCTCTTGAAATCGAAGTTTGGCTCGAACTTCATTGCGTGCTTAAGTTTGATCTTAAATTAGAACTTGAGTTCGAACTTAATATCGAACTTGAACAACACTCGAATTTAAGTTCAGACTTAACTCTAATCTTAAGTTCAATCACAAGAGCGATCTTAAATTAAAACTAACGTCTTAACATTCGACCCGAAATTCGATTCTTTCATGCGATATTTTTATCCAAATTGAGCTCAACATTAAAATTGATTCCTCATCGTTCTGATATCGACAGATCACATTCTTTTTTTACGCAATTAAGTTTAAATTTCCCCGATATTACATAAATGACCGAAATAGCTCGGTACGACAAATGACAAATGGACAGTTGATCGATTGACCAGATGACAACAGTCTTGATCGGGAAATCCGGGAAAAGTCAGGGAAACAAAAAATTGGTCAGGGAATCAGGGAAAAGTCAGAAAATTTCAAAATAGGTCAGGGAAAAAGTAAATTGTTGCCAAATCTTCTAGAAATAAATAAAAAGTACTTAAAAGGAAGTCTTAAAAAAAATTGCGATCATTTCGAAAAAGAAAGAATGAAAAATTATACAACAATTAGGCATTTTCATTTGGATAATTAATTTTTTTTTAATAGACGTCGTTAGAAGTTTGGTCAGGGAACATTTTTAATTGGTCAGTGAAAAGTCAGGGAATTTTTTTCCGGGGTAAAAACGACCACCAAGTGATCGGACATTCAGAGAGAACGAACGCCTCACACTTCGCGCTCGAGATACTTAGCTGATATTCTACGTAATAACATCCGCCCAAAACCAAATACGCGTCTCATTCATTCGCTCAGCCGTTGCAATACATATAGTTTTACTATAAGAGGAATTGGAAGCTCGCGAGCAGCTCGAAGTTACGAAGGCATACACGTGGGTGAGCGAGGATGATAAACGGCGAGTCTTCTTCTCGGTATAATGTAACACACCGGGAAGGGACGAGAAGTAGATGAACCCCGGTGTGGGGTCTCTCCCTCAGCGTCCGTCGACTATTTCTCCTCGACGTAATAAGAAAGTTACCAACCCGGCCGTTCGCGGGATTTAACGCCCGGTCATAAACGTATTATCGTCCTTCGCACTGCCAGAAGGGCTTCGATATAGCGGGAAGGCAATAAAAGGCAAAGGGAAGGCAAGCTGCAGCGCCGATGCGCAGCGCTCCGAGTTGCGCGGGCTGCATCGCGCACCCCACGACTTCTTCGGTTGAGGCGCCGTCAATCCTACACTCGTTCATTCTTACGGAAATAAATCGTACACAGCAAATTTTTTTACACAAGTTCACAACTTCGTTCAAGTCTACATGGCAAATATCTTAAACTTGCCCAAGGGATCAAAACCTGTACAATGCAATTTCCTTACATCACAAAAAGTTTACGTATTCAATGTTACACATTAGGTTTACACCACTTCATTGCAACACTCGCAAAAAAGACTCGATCATGAATATGATGTTCGTTTTGCTCCAAACCCAATATTTCAGACTTTAATCCCAAAAAAGCGGTTTTTGCACTGAAAAAAAAAATGGGTTCAGAGTAGAATTGAAACAACGTTTTTACTTCTTTGGCAGCCCGCAAGCAAATTTTACTTGATTCGATGATATTTTTTTTTGCTGTGTGGTACAAACAAACTATTTCCAGTGCATAACGTCGAGGCTATCAATGTCCCACTGCACTTACGCCAAAAAAAGCCAGCAGATTACGATATTTGCGGTGTAGAATTGAACGAAGTTGTGAACTTATGTGACACTTTATGCGGTCCACGATTTATTTCCCGCAAGAACGAACGAGTGTACGATTGAAGGCGCCTCCTTCGGTTCCCTCTCGGCTATCGCGAACCGAGAGAACGGAATGCAACGCGTTCCTCCGCGGAGGACCGGACGAGGACGACGCCGCCGACGTGTCGCCGATTCGCCCTCTCCGTTGAATTCTCGCGGTCGAGATTCCTCCGTCGAGGTATATCACTGGCATTGCGCACTCAATGTAACTGTGTTCGCATAACAGTGTACATTCTATACATGTATTTTATCAACCGCAATCGATATTCCGAATCGTGTCGTCGAAGCAGATGGCAGAGAGAACGGAGCGCGTACCGGGAATCCCCGCGCGGCGGTACAAATTCGATATAGATAGGATAGTGGACTATCGATTGCAACCGGGGTATCTCTTGTCGGTATCAATGGGACCTCCGTAATATACTGTGTCTCGGTCCAACGAAGACTTACGTCGACGGTATCGAGTACCTCGCTACGTACACACTTCTGGGGATTCGAGGACCGTCGAAAGTTTGCCTGTGTTTTAGGCAGGCATGCCGGATATCGGTTATTTCGGAAGCGGGTTGTTTGAGGAATGGAAAGATGCACGTCGGGTGAGCCCCTTCCTACACTACATCGATATTGTCGTCGAATAAAAATTTTTTAATGAGAGGCATTTTTTTGTTACTTCATTTGTATAGGCATTTTATTAGAATTCTTCCATTGACATCTTTTCACTGTGTTCAGAGAATGTTTTTACTTGTTTCTGCGTACTGTCTCAATCTGCCATTGTACGGTAGGCGCCTGTAATTTTCCCCAACTCAAATGGGGCAACGGGGCAAAACGGGGTTTTTAGGCAAAACGTCATTTTCCAATAATTTTTGGATGGAAATTCGCCCTATCGGATACATCAGGCTTTTCTGCCATCCAGTTTTGCCACCTTGTCTGATCCAAAAATGTTTGGGAAATTTAGTTTTGCCGAAAAACCCCGATTTGCCCCGTTGCCCCATTTTGCCCCGCTCTCCCCTAAATAAATATTATGGCGATTTGGAAAAAGGCTGGATATTTGTTTTTTGTTTGCCTGTGTTTTAGGCAGGCATGCCAGATATCGGTTATTTTGGAAGCGGGTTGTTTGAGGAATGAAAAGATGAACGTTGGGTGATTCCATTTCTACACTACATCGATATTGTCGTCGAGTACACATCTTTTTAATATGTGGTATTTTTTTGTTACTTTTGTTGTACAGGCATTTTTATAACACTTCTATTAATATATTTTCACTTTGTTCGAAGAATATGTTTTTACTTGTTTCTGCGACCTACTCTCTCAATCTGTCATTGACTTAGTAGGCGCCAGTAATTAGGTTAAACAACCCGCGATTATACCCATAAATAAATATTATGGCGATTTGAAAATAGGCCGTAAGTTTGTTTTTGGTTTTTTCACGAATTTTTCCTGGACGAACTTTGGTGTCGAATTTTGGATGTTGAAAAAGCTGTGAAGCGCAGCGAAGGACGAAAGATAAGGAGGAAGGTGAAATACAAATATCTTCGTGTCTCCGGAGTACGAAGGCCGGGAAGCTCGGCGTTTCCCGCTTCACGCGCAGAGACTTCCGTTTTATATGTAAAAAAAAAAGTTCCATGATAGATACAGCGCGAGGAAGCGAGCGAAGAAAAGAAGCGCAAGAAGTTATTCTATGCGAAACGAGAAACTCTCTGCTGTGCAAACTCGACTGGCACAGACAGTCTGTCGCGAGTGAAATCTCCTCCGCATCCGACTGGCTCAAGATTCACAGACGCTTCAACGAAAAAGCGAAGGGCGTGCGGATACAGCTTCGCATATTTCGAAATATGGAAGCACTTTGGGGAACGTTCGTTCTTCCTTTTGTTCAACGTGAAGACGACGACGCGGATGTATTGTAACAAATATAGAGATAAGGACTGACTGAGAGACACGATATTACATCGGTGAATGGAATGGCTCGGTATGACAAATGACAAACGTAGAGATTATCGTTTGACGAGATGACGACAGACTTGATCGGATCTTCGCAGAGAGAAGACGTTTGACCTTTCGTAGTTGAGATGAATAGATTACAAAATGACATTAATGATAGCCGCTCCAAAACAGAATAGGGTAAAAGTGAGGAATATGGCCCGGTCCATATATCATTGATTTAGAGTAGAGCGGGGCAAAATGGGGCAATGGGGCAAAACGGGTTTTTGGCCAAAACGTCATTTCCAATAATTTTTGGATGCCCGAATTCACCCTATCGGATACATCAGGCTTTTCTGCCCCGTTTTGCCCCGTTGCCCCATTTTGCCCCGCTCTCCCCTACGTGTTAATCGAGGTAGGCCATATTCACCACTTTTACCCTACGCGTGTTGTTGATTTCGCTCGGTCGTAGCATTATTTTCTTAACCCTTTGAAGCATACTTTTTTTATACAAGTATAAAGTTTCAAATCCATCGATTGGTTATTACGCATTAATGCATTAGTTGTATGCATTGATACGCATTTTTTAAAAATAAATTGAAAGAGGTGCATTACCTGCGATACACCGTACATCAAAAGCCTGTTTTGCCGTCGGAACGAGGCGATTTCGGAGAATCTACTTCACATTATTGGTATGCTTCAAATTTTAGAGAATTGTAACGCTTGTAATAAACGTTTCGGCGCGCACTTGAATTTCGTTTGAAAACGTGCGAGGAATAAAGAAAAACGAATGTTGACAAACCAGTTTGTTACTTATTTAACAAAATCTCTTTTATGAAACTCCGTATTCCTATTTATAACATTTTTTTTTACGTGTACGTTAATTTACAATATTACAGTGCTGTATGATTTGAAGCGTATTTCTAGCATATTAATGATTCTAGATTAAAATGAAGAAATCGCCTAGTTGGGTCAATAAAAGAGGTAAATAGGAGTTAAAAACGGATGCAGCATCCCCACTGAAAAAAAAATTTGCTTGCAGGCTGCCGAAGAAAAAAATGTTTGTTTCTACTTTAAATTCTTACAATTCCATATGATATTGAAACAACGACAGCAAGACTGTCACGGTAACATGTTATCGTTTCAATCCGGTATGAAATTGTACGAATTCAGAGTAGAATTGAAACAACGTTTTTACTTCATTGGCAGCCCGCAAGCAAATTTTCGTGGCACATCTATGATATCCCAAAGCGATCGAGGAAGAATCTCCGCCATCTACTTGCAATATTTTTCTGCAATTTCGTCGCCCGAGTGCGCTCGACTCTCGTTCCGCGCGGTTCGTATTACCGAATTAATTAAATTCCCTCGCCCTATTTACCTCTTACGCGAACTTTCGCGAAAGGTGTATTCCGGTTAAATTTCATTGTCAACAAAACCTTTCGGCGACAAAATCGCTGTAAATCTCTGAAGGGTAATCGACGATGGCACTCCAGTCGAGTGCATCCGAGGCGTTTCAGACACCGACCGAAGCACGATAACACGCGCAAAGGTCGGCGATTATTCTCGAATTCATCCTTGATGCATAACAACGATCCTGACAAAGTTTCCCTCGGAGTCAAGATGCATAGTTTGCGTAGACATGATTTTCTCAAGGAGCATCGAAATATAATCCACCATCGGGATATCTCAGTTTAATCAGTTTAAACTCGATCGTCGATGGAAACTCGGCGGCTGCAACGCGTATTTATGTACGAGAGGGGGAAGAGCCAGTGTATCTCCACAAGTGCACGAATATCGTGCATGCCGAAGACCGTAGCAGTTTCGAACTTACTGCACACTGCAGACACACGTTCCTTCGGATCACGAAGCTGTTCGATGCTCCACCGCCAAGTTTCAACGTAATATCGTTGCGAAGTCGCAACCCTCGAGCGATTCGGTATCCAAGCGTGCTCCACTTTACACGGCTATTCCGCAAGGTTTGCCTACAAGTTTGCACTTGGGAACTTCGCGCTCCATAGCATTTTCGGGATCGACTGTCATTCATAGTTAGGCGACGTGTGATTATGAGCGTGACGAGCTGGCCGGGATTGCGGAACATTTGGTCGTGGTTGATGACGTGAGGGTCCGAATTTGAATGACAGAAAAATATGGAGGTCGCTGGCATTCCAACGCGGGTTGGTCGGTTCATAAGTAAGGGTCGAATTTTAAAACGTTGGTCAGAACTTAAGATCGCTCTTGAGATCAAACTTAGACTCGAAGTTTCACCCGAACTTAAGGTCTGTCTTAAGGTCCAACTTAAGTCTGAACTCAAATTCGATTGTGCTTTGAGTTCGATCGACGCTTTTTTTTGCCGAAAAATCTATACCTAGATCCCAAATGCGGTTATCGTTGATGACACTATACTGTCATGAATAGTTGATCTGGCACAAGAATTTTTTAAACCCGTTACTATGGAATTATTACTAATCAAGTTCACACTAAGGTTCGATCTCAAGAGCGATCTTAACTTCAAACTTCTTAAAATTCGACCCTAAGAGCGCTAACCAGCCATTTGGGGAAGTGTATTACATTGAGTACGGGTGGAGTATGGAGAATAGCACGGTAATGAATATTGCGTGGAGTACAATCTGAATATGGGTTTTGTTCAGATCCCAGATTCATCCCATACACTTTTCCAGAATCTTCGCCAGCCATCGCATACAACCTCGAAAATTGCAGTGCGATCAACTGCATACACTTTTCCATACGCTTCCCAATCATCGCTTACAGCCTCGAACATTTTCATATAATCAATCCCATACTCTTTTCCACACTGCTTCCAAGTCATCGCGGACAATTTCGAAAATGTTCCGATTGTTACGCGATTGATGGAAAAGTATGGGATTGATTATGCGAAGAGTTCGCATCTTGTCTTGTAACTTACAAACTTCATCCATATTTTTTCATCATTGAAGTTGTCTGCATAGGGTAGAGCGGGGAGCAAAATGGGGCAGCGGGGCAAAACGTCATTTTCCAATAATTTTTGGATGCCCGAATTTGCCCTATCGGATACATCAAGCTTTTCTGCCCCGTTTTGCCACCTTGTCCGATCCAAAAATGAAATTTAGTTTTGCCCAAAAACCCCGTTTTGCCCCTTTGCCCCATTTCCCCCCGCTCTTCCCTACATGCCGAGCTGTCGCCTGAGAGCTGATGTAAGAAAAAGAAAACGAACCGATGTCAACCGGCGAGATGGTTGGATGACTTTTTTTATTCTTTTTGTAATCTCTCGAAACAGTCTTGCAGCTTTATCACTAAAGCAGGGGGCAACAGCAGTCGCGCATTCGGATCTTCAATTATCCTCACCCTCCCGGCACGTGACGAGGGTTGCCCGTAGCCATGGAGCCCCCGTTGGCCAATATCGCTAGCGCAATTTAATTTCAGTGCCGCCAGCAGCTGCTTTATAAAAGGCGTATATTTACGCGTGCGGGAGTGCAACGCGCAACCGTGCGTGCACCCGTGAGCTCCGTGCCGTCGCGTCGCGCATGTTACGTTGTACATTGTCGTCGGGCAAATGCACTTGGCGACTGGCTGATGCCATAAAGAACACGGACAAAAAAAAGTGTTATGAATGGGCGGACGCGGGCACGAGCACCGGTTTAATGTTCTGCGCGCGATATGCCGCACCAGCCTCTCAATTATCTTTGTTTTTTTGCTTTACTAATTTCCTGCTTGTACTATCTGTGTATTTTTTTTTTTTTTTTTTTTTTCGTTTGGGTAATAGCGATACCGGTCATCCATGCGATAAGCGAGAGCGTCAACACTGGCGTCCAAACACAACGACGGATTGCTCTAGCCCGAGGACGATACCTCGATTGGTTTATTTTGCATCTGTATTTTTCTGCATGCTCTGGCTGATGCCATAAAGAACACAAAAAATAGTATTGTGAATGGGCGAAAACGGTCACGAGCACCGGTTCAAGGCAGCCACTGCATGCCACACTAGTTAAATGTTTGATACACTTTTACAATTGTTTTTTTATTTGGCATTTATTGACTTTAAAGGAGGTTGATTTGTGTTGTTGCATGTGTTCTCAACCAAGAGAAATATTAATCACGATGGTCTTGTAATACACCTCGTAAATGCAAATTTTCATGATAGGATGTTTTGTTGGTTTTTTCGAAGTGAAATCCCTATTTTCTAAAAGTTTTAACGTTGTTTCTCAAACGTTGCTCTACAAATTCGGATATTAAAATGATAAATCTTTCGCCTAAAGTTTACAAAAATCTGTATTAAAAATAAAAAATTTACTGTAAAATTGCAACGGCACATGTGATTGAAATTTTAGAAACAGTTTATGTAAAGAGGCTTCCAATACCGTGCATTAATAAAAAAAAAAACATGACTAACAGCGATAGAGGTCATCGATGCGATAAGCGAGAGTGTCAGCGTGGGCGTCGAAACACAACGATGGATTGTTGTCGTAGGCCGCAGATGATACTTTGATCGGTTCGTCGGTGGGACACCGCTTACTTTGCATCAATATTTATCTTTTTAAAGACCACGCATTTTACGCGGCCGAAAACAAAAGGCACGATGACCCAGGAACAATGGACGGTGAAGTCGATGACCCAATGAAACGCGGCCAACGTCGAAATATTCGAAATCCAAATGGCGGTGTCGGTAATAATTCCGCGGCATGAATTAATTATATCGTGCCGAAGCGATAAAATGATTGGAATAAATTAGCTCGGTGGCCGCTTTAATTTTCTGTGATCCGATTGCCCCGAGCGATTTTTCCCCCGAACAATTCGCCGAGGTACAAACAACACGTGCAACAACCGTCGTGGCCCGGCTGATACATCGGCGAATAAAACTGTAATGGGTATGAATATGAGAGCCGGTCATGCGATTACGCAGTTTGTTGGAATATAAAATCGCTTAATTTTACTGCAGCGAAATATATTTCAAGTCGAATTAATTAACTGCTCTTGTAAAGGCGCAAGTATACCAGAGCGTCGAGTACGGATTATGCGCATTCGGACATTGAATAATTGCAATTACGCGTGTTATCCGTTCAAATGATAAACGAAACAATGGGACTTCATTATAACGGAATAAACATTTTTCGCTCGTTCGCGTTGCAGATAAGTGGACGAAATTCCAAGACATGCGCGGAAAAAATGGTAAACGCTAATCATCGAGAATCATAATAAAAAATGGCCCGGACTGTTTGGCTGGCGCTAAAAAGGTTGCACAATGTTTAACGATGCACTGTAAAAAAATGTTGTTTGAAAACTAAATAACAGTATTGGAAACTTTTTTACAGAAACCGTATGTGAAATTTGAAACACATTTGCAATTTTACAGTAAAATTTGTATTTTTCGTGAACATATTTGCAAATTTCGAGCAAAAGATTTGTAATTTTAATATGTGGTATTTTTATTTTACAAGCAAAGTACACTAATGTTTAATTACTATGAGTAATGTTGGCAAATTTCAAGTGCCAGTACATTAAATTTAAAATTTTTTTGTACAGTGTGGAAACCGCGGTATCCACGGTAGCGCGCTCCTCACCGACATTAATAAATATATCCCTTTTCTCGATCTATTTCCACATAATGTGATCGGGCTGAACGACATCGATCCCCGATACTCGGTACAATCTATTCTACTCGTTCCCATCTGTTTTATCTATTATTGGCGCATATTCCGGAGAGCACTGTCAGCGTCTGCATAATTTATTTGCCCATCGAAACGACGGACGACTCTATCCTGCGTCGTTTTAAGAAACGACAGACGTCAATTGTAATTTTTGTCAATTAAGTTGGGAATTAGTTTTGAGACACCTGTCGGTATCTCCCTCGTGACGTACAGGGTAGAGCGGGGCAAAATGGGTCAACGGGGCAAAACGGGGTTTTGGGCAAAACGTCATTTTCCAATAATTTTTGGATGCCGGAATTCGCCCTATCGGATACATCAGGCTTTTCTGCCCAGTGCCCAAAAACCCCGTTTTACCCCGTCGCCCCATTTTGCCCCGCTCTCCCCTACGTGTCTCCTCGCTTTAACCTGCTTATATTTTCCGTTAGAGTGAATCATCGGGAATTATGCGACGGGACTCGCAATCAGATAAACAGAAATAGAAGAAGATACGGGTAGTCGAAGCGAATCGCGAAACGAGAACTGGAACTATCTTTAACGGCGGCAAGTTCTGTACAGTAAATGCACACACAACCGGAGGGTCTCGAGGATGTTCTTATTTTACCGCGCGGAGAATAATTTAAAAGTACCGGTCGATGGCACCAGATGCCAGTTGGATAGAGTGTCTCGGCGCAGCCCTTTAGCCGACCGTATAAATTTGCGGAGGGAACGATAAATCCGGAGCGACTTCGAATAGACTCGCGGATTCGAGGGTAGCGCCCGGCTCCGCCGGAAAAGTGCCTACGATGGAAAAAGATATATAACGAAGAGGACGCGAAGATGCGAAGAATCGGGAGACCGCGTACGAGACTATCACGTCCGGTTTTAACGTCCTCCAACGATTTTCCCGAGACTCCAGACAGAGATACTCGCTCCTGGAATATCTGTCGGTGCATCGACCCTTCGGGTCGAATTTCAAGACGTTAGTTTGAACCCGGGATGGCTCTCGAGATCGAACTTGAGATCAAAGTTTGGACCGGACTTGATTGCGTGGTCAAGATCTACTGTAAGTTCGGAATGAAGTCTGAACTGAAATTCGATAGTGAGATCGATCTTAAGTTCAAACTACTAAGATGCGATAAGATGATATCCAAACAAATCGCCTTATCGCCCTCCACGTGTCGTGTTCCAGCCATCTTCGCAACCATTCAGGAGATCAATTAGCAATCATTCCATAGAAGCGGATTCAAGAAATTCTTTTGCCAGATCACCTATTCATGACAGTAGAGTCTCATGAATGTCAACCCCGTTTCGGATCCAGATATAGATTCTATGCTGAAAAAGCGTTGAAGTACGATTTTACGGTCGAACTTGAGGTGGAACTTAATATCGAACTTAAGCACGAAATCAAATTGGATCTTAAGATCAAATTTGATCACGAAAGCAAGTTCGAACTTAAGATCAAACTTGAGCACGAAATCAAGTTCGAACTTAAGATCAAACTTAAACACGAAATCAAGTTCGAACTTATGACTGATCTTCAGCACGCAATGAAGTTCAGGCCAAACTTCAATCTCAAGATCGAACATATGCACGAAATGAAGTTCGAACTCAAGACAGATCTTAACCACCCAATGAAGTTCGGTTAAAACCACAATCTTAAGTTCGATCTCAAGAGCGACTTCAAGTTCAAATAAAAATCTTAAATGTCGACCCTTTGAAGCGTCTCCAAAACATACGAGTGGGTGAGACATCGCATCTTTGATCCGGAGTGACCCCAACAAAAATTTCGTGCGAATTCCATGTTGCGATATGATCCATCATACTAGGTTATTACACACTACAAACGCGTTACCAATTAGTCATCCCCGTCGTCGTGCAACGACACTCCGGTTCTCCGACTGCTTAATTAACCCCCCGCTTCTGAATCTCCAGTTACGATGCGTACATGCTAAATACAAACTCCCGGTTGAAACGAGATCTCGGGAGAAGCATGGGAGAACTGAGAATAGACGCGAGTTTCACTTCGCCCCGTGCTCACTCGCAGTCTGAACTCGTCTGTATACATATAAAGTTCTTTGCAATTTGGCAACGGTACCGCTGCTATTGCGACCGTGGCGACAAAAAAGATCGTGACCTCTCAACCTCACGCCGTTGCTGCTTCGCTGCAGCCAGTGCGCTGAACATTGTCAGAGTTCATGAACGTGTATGCACAGCAGAAGCGGTGTTAGTAACGGCACGGAACACGGCTGGCTGAGCACTAAAAGTTCCCGGGTGTTCGCGCAGCATGCGAAGGAACAAAAAAAAAAAAAAAGAAAATCTTTGCTAAGTAATTTTACCATTTGCATTTCAATTTTTCAATCCCATTCGTCTGGCCAAATACGCGCCTTTTGCCCGCTATTATTATTAATAAGCGCAATCAGCGAACAGCAGGAATGTGTACACAGTTGCAGAGGTACGAGATAAGAAGTTGGCGTCGCGCACGATAATAATGAATAGATAATACCGGCTTTGAAAGTCTAAAAATGTAGAACTTAAAAAGTGTAGAAATGCACAAAAGTTCTCTTTCCTTCCCGGAATGTTCGCACTCGTCCGGCTTTTTCATAGCGTTTGAAGGTTCTTAGCTAACGCGTCAGTTACATGACAGTTTCTGTTGCCTATCTATCGTCTCTAAAACTGAACGAGTAATTTGCATCTCAATTTTTCAATCCCATTCGTCTGACCAAATACGGAGCTTTTGCCCGCTATTGTTATTGGTAATCGCAATCGGCGAACAGCAAGGCTGTGTACGCAGTTTGATACCGGATTTGAAAGAGCATAAATGTAGAATTTGGAAGTGTAGAAATGTAGAATTTAAAAGTTTGGAAATGTAAAATTGAAAAGTTTGGAAATGCACAATTGAATAGTTTGGAAGTGCAGAATTGAAAAGATTGGAAATGTAGAATTGAAAAGATTTGAAATGTAGAATCGAAAAGTGTAGAAATGGGCAAAAGTGCTTTTTCCTTCCCGGAATGTTCGCTCTCTTCGGTCTGTTCCATGGCGTTCAAAGGTCTTCAACAAACGCGCCAGCTACACGACAGTCTCAGTTGCCTATCAATCTTTTGTGAACCTGAGCGCGCGTTCCATCATTCCCCGATGAATCCTTTCTCCGCATCGATATCTGATTGCCTCTCGCGAGCGTCTCTCATCCCATCGACCGTTTCCCCCCCATTTCGCAGAACACGCGTTCTCCACCTATCGTGTTCACATCCCGTCATTACGCGGTTCCCGGATACACACGGATATTGGCTGGGTTTCCTCGTAAACGCCGGCAAGTTGCGCAATAAACTTTTAATGCCAACGGCAAACGAACTGGTCTTCATCTCCATTTCTCTCGCTCAGTGACGTTCGATGGGGTTGCACTTGAATGTACTCGCTTCCGCGTCTACTCGAACCGCGCCTCTCCAATCCATTTAACTGCGCTCTGGCTTCGCGAACTTTGCATCTCTTTCGTTCCTCCCGAGTGGAAAACGTTTGTCGAAGCGGCCGCGCGCGCCGTCGAATTGCAGCCAGCGAGGGAATTTAAATCGCACGAGCTTCGCAGAATTCTGCGCGAGGCTCGGATTTCTCCCGTCATTAACGGCAATCAGCGAAGCCGCACAGGTATAACCGTATGTAAATTGCGACTCGCCAGTGCACACCGGCTTCGATTCGGGAAAGTCCATATCGGCTACGCAGCATCCCTTGGTCGAGTTGCACAATGTCGGATGACTTACGCAGCGAAAGCTCGAATTCCTCGGAAGCAAAACAGATGCATCGGGGTTGCAGACAATCCAGCCCGATTGATCCAAGCTGTGCGGCATATATTATTTCACGCGTGAGCGAAATACGGATCCTCAATGCACCCTCTCCGTGCGTTAGGCGTTCGCGATCGGGAATATAAGGGGAGCGCGGCTGAACGGCGAGTCAAAGCACAGCGCACATGGACGGGCGATCAGGAGGGAGAGTATAGATTTTCTTGTCAGGCGAGCGTAACTACGAGGGTGCAATGCGAACTACGGTCTGCTGCGGGAATAATATAAATCTTAAGCCGATGCCACCGCGCGCTCCGGCGAATGCCGCGTAGCCTAAGTGAGCGGGAAAAGATCCTCACGGCTGGAAGCACAGCCGATTAATATGTGGGAGAAGCCGTGTGAACATTTTTCTTTTTGAGCTGACTTGGATTTTCGCCGAGTCACCTATCGTTGTCGGTCGGACTTGTACCTGGAGATGCGCGCCGTATTGCGACCGGTTATTTTTTTTATTAATTTTTCAATAAATTCATAATTTATTAAAATTAATTTTAATTTTTAACATGTTTGTGTTAATTTTAATTGTTAATTTTTTGTTGTTGTTTGACTGTCATATGGCCGGTCGTTTTTGTTATTAATTGACGGTCATATGATCAGTACTTTTGTAGTCAATCGACTGTCATGCGACCGTCCATTGACCAGTCCGGAAATGATCGCACCACGGGAACAGCCCGAGTGGAAATTAATACGATTTAAGATTGGTATACCAATCTCGTTCAACTAAAAAAAAGACATTTTGAATTCATTTTATAATATTGTATAATTGATGAATTGCGAAGTCAACAACGGAGAAAAATTTGTTTAAAACGGCCGAAGGACTTCGGTCGATGACAATATGTGGATTATTACATATGTGGATAATTGTATAAATGTATAAACGCTTAAATAACTGTAACGATCGTCAATGCATCGTATGCACTGTAAATAAGAATGCACACGCACTACTCGGTTTAAAATCAACCTAACCCGCCGAAAAGTGGACCAGATTTCTGACTTGATAGATGTGTTTCGCTGTTTTGACCGTCATTCCGACTCCGAACAAAAAAACCACGCTCATGTCACAACAAACATTTTTCAAAAAACAAAACAGACGGTCTCACTTTTTGGTCCATCGACGCTTACAAAAAAAAGTGACCGTCACGGCACATCGCCGCTTGCACCGCTCGCTCGGACACGAGGATTCGTAATTACATAGTAAAACTCGTTCCTCCGCGCGGTTCGCGGTGCTCCGAGTTTGGGTGGAAGAGGAGGAGGGGCCAGTAACGATGGAAACACCGATGCATCACTGCGATTATAGCTGCCAGTTCCGCTCGTCGAACCTGGGACAGAAGCGGCTGTGTGGAAGGCGAGCGGAGAGGAAAACCCCCCGGTGCGATCGATGAGAAGCGAAAGAGTCAGGGTGAATACGCTGTACACGAGGGACGGAGAGAAGAGCCGGATGGAGTACACGACGTTCGGATGTTCGAGAGGCATGCGAGCGTTCGGCTGCGACCGATCAACGCGCCATCGGGAGTATGGAAAACCGACAGAAAGCAGGCTCGGTAGCGACCCGTTCGATAACAGGATTTACATTTAATTGAGTTTTCTCGACGGCGAACGTTTAGTGGACCGGTCGCCGAGCCCTTTCTCTCTCGGAGCTCAAGCGGGCCGGAAAATCATCGAGGACCGAGGCTGGGACCGCCTAGCGAGCTGCGCCGAGGCTGCAAACGCGGGAAAGAGAAGAAGTGGGTGACAGTCGATGAAGAGCGGGCGGAACGGCGGCGGATCGATGCCATCATCGATAATCGAGATTCAGCGAGCTATCCAGTTCTCGTGGTTGTGTGCGTGGGTGTGCTGGAGAGGAACTACACGGTATACCTGCCCGGTAGATTGGATACATAGAGTGGTACACATGGATTTCACCGTGGAGGGCGAGGCGAAGCGACGAGAGGGCGGAGAGATCACACGGAAGCGCGCAGCTGGTAATCGCGATCGACGAAGTGAACACGTTGATTGGAACGAAAGAGGGACGAAGCCGGGGTACTCTACAATCGGCGGTGGCTTTTCAACCCCACCGTTCGCGACACGAGGCGCCTCCGCTTCCACCTAGATGTTTCGTACGCTCCGATGATTTCCGGCCGAGGTTTTGCAAATGGCATGTACTTTTCGGTATCGGCGGAAATGGATGAAGAAATCGTAATGTGCGTGCGATGTCTGCTCTGCGAGAAGGATGTAATGAAAGGTACCGGTCACCTGAGAAAAATTACCAGCCCTCACGGTAGTTGGCAACTGGGACGCCACTTGTGACGGAAAGTCCCAGATTTTTACAAGAATTTTTTTTGCAGGCATGCCTGCGGAAAATTCTTATACATACGGATGTTACAGGCACATGTGGTGAACCAGTTTCCTACTAATGTGTGCTATGGTAATATTTGTGAAACGATGTAGGGGAGAGCGGGGCAAAATGGAGCAACGGGGCAAAACGGGGTTTTTGGGTAAAGCTAAATTTTCCAATAATTTTTGGATCGGACAAGGTGACAAAACTGGGCGGAAAAGCCTGATGTATCCGATAGGGCGAATTCGGACATCCGAAAATTATTGGAAAATGACGTTTTGCCCAAAAACCCCGTTTTGCCCCGTTGCGCCATTTCGCCCCGCTCTACCCTACACTGGAAACAAAGATCGATGACTCAAGTAAAAATTGCTCGTGGGTTGCCAAAGAAACAAAATTGTTATTTCAATTATTACAATTCTATACGGGATTGAACCGATGACACATTTTGTCAGTCTTGCCGTCGTTGATTCAATATTATATGGAATTGTAAGAAATGAAATTATACAAATTTTTTTCGCAGCCCGCAAGCGAATATTTTTTTCAGTGTAGTCATATTTACTAAATCTTTATCTCAGTACTAAATCGTTCTCTCAGTACTGGCCCAGGATACAGAGAAAGCGATCACACGAGCACTGCAAACTCGGCACTTTTACCCGTGGCGTGGCAACGGGCTTTCCCGAAGTAGAGAAGCTCAACGATGGATATGGCGATGGATTCCGGCTGGTAATCGCGATCGACGAAGTGAAAACGTCGATTGGAAGGAAAGAGGAACGAAATCTCCACAATCCGTGATGGCTCCGTTTCCAACTAAATGTACAATGGCAAAACTCTTCGTAGTCCCGAATTGTAAGACGTTAGTTTGAAGTTAAGATCGCTTTTGTGATCGAACGTAAAATCGAAGTTTGATCCGAATTTCATTGCGTCCTTAAGATCTATCTTGAGTTCGAACGTAAGTCCGAACTCAAATCCGATCGTAGTTCGAGTTCGAAATAAAGATAGATCTTAAGTTATGCAATGAAGTTCGGGCCAAGCTTTGATCTTAAGACCGATCTTATGTTCAAACTAGCGTCTTCAAATTCGACGCTAAGTGCCATTGTAATGTCTGGACGTTGTGCAAATATCCACCTGTAGGGTAAAAGTGGGGAATATGGCCCGGTCCATATATCATTGATTTACGTGTTAATCGAGGTGGGCCATATTCACAAATTTTACCCTAAAAGTCTTCTACAGGTTAATATATACACAAATAAATAAAATGATTCGTAGGTCATTTCCGGTCCGATGATTTCCGGTCGGGGTTTATCGAAGGAATGTACTTTTGCAAATCGCCTGGAATATATGGAGTAACTATAACATGCATGCGATTACTTCTGACCATGGATACAGAGAAAATGTTCACACGAGTAATCCAGACTGGAAACTTTTACGGGGGAGAGGGGGGGGGGGGATAGCAAAGGACTTTCCCAAAGTCGGGAAGCTCGACGATGGATATAACTCCGTTCTCGTTCACGATGGCTCCGTGCTTACCTGGCGCGAAGCTCTTTGCATAGCCAAGACAAACACGTGAGTTTGAATGCCGTACGTTTGCCGAAGAGACGGAGCGTTGGAGTTCACGAAGTTCCGAGTGCTGAGCGATGTTACATCCGCTGCGGATTCATGATTAATTGCATTTTTAACTCGAACAATTATCATTTCGCAAACTGTCATAGACTGCGATTCGGCGACTCGCCCGTCGCCGCTCAACCCTGACTCGTCGTCAAGAGTTTTTAATTGACGGACTACGATTTCCCGGGGTATCGTTTTTTCGTTGATTTTCTCCGCTTCTCGGACTTTGCATCCTTTCGCGCAGTGCAAGGGGGGAGCGCATACTTAATTTTTAGTTTAGCAATTTCGTTGCCCGTTACGAAGTTTCTTATTCTTTTCTTCCATCGAATAATAATGCAAGTGATTATGCGCGGAGTTATGAAACTTTGAATCTTTGCGGAACGAGCCGCTACCGAACAAAAGATAAATCTATCCGCTTATTGTATACGTGTAGGTGTGAGCGGGGCAAAACGGAGCAGCTGAGCGAAAGGCGAAGAGAAGAGAAAAGAGAAGAATTTAATTATGTACGTAAAATTATAATATGGGCCTAGAAATATTTTCATGGAATTGAGAGAATGTGCATCATAGCTAATTTCCATCAGATAGGGAAGAGCGGGGCAAAATGGGCCAGTGAGGCAAAACGCAATTTATCAATCACTTTCGGATGGGAGAGTGGGGCAAAATGGAACAGAAAATCCTTATGTATCGATGGGGCAAAATGGCACATCCATAAGTGATTGGAAAATTGCGTTTTGTTTACTTTCCCGTTTTGCCCCATTGTTCCATTCTGCCCTGCTCTCCCCTATTTATATTTACTTCTGAGATAAATCTCTGAGACGAAGAGCAGAGAAAGGACAATAATTCAATTAGGGAAGAGTGGGACAAAATGGGGCAACGGGGCAATTGGGCAAAACTAAATTTTCCAATCATTTTCGGATCGGACAAGGTGGCAAAATGGGGCAGAAAAGCCTGATGTATCGATGGGGCGAATTCGGGCATCCAAAAATTATTGGAAAATGACGTTTTGCCCCATGCCCCGTTTTGCCTCGCTCGACCCTATACACGTATAAAAAAATAATATATGTAGGGTAGAGCAGGGCAAAATTGGGCAACTGGGCAAAACGGAGTTTTTGGGCAAAATGACATTTTCCAATAATTTTTGGATGCCCGAATTCGCCCCATCGGATACATCAGGCTTTTATACCCAGTTTTTCCACCTTGTCCGATCCAAAAATAATTGGAAAATTTAGTTTTGCCCCGTTGCCCCATTTTGCCCCGCTCTCCCCTACAGTGAAGTTTTTCATGGAATTAAGAGAGTGTGCATCATCGCTAATTTCCATAAGATAAATGCAGCATTCGAAACCGCAAACAAACAACCGAAAGACATTCTCGGAACTCGCAAAGACGCAGTTTCCTAATAATGTTGCAGTGCCCCATTTTGCCCCGCTCTGCCCTATTTATCTTTATTGTTCGCATAAACCTCAGCGGCGAAGAGCACAGGAGAGAGAATAATTTAATCACGCACGTAAAATCATAACACAGGTACAGAGTATGTTTTCATAGAATTGGTAGAATGTGCATTGCAGGTAATATCCATCAGACACACACAGCGCGCGTACAGGATAAACGCGAGGAAGAAGAGCGCCGCGGAGGAGGAAGCGCGGGGCGAAGAGGAGGATCGCCAGGAAGTTTGCCTCGTTCGCGGCAGACTCTCGGGAACTCTCGATCGTTGCACGGTCGACCGCAAGAGCCGCTCTCCTAATCAAACTTTGGCTCCGACCTTCCGACTCCCCGACGTTCTCATCCATTCCATCGAATTTCCAGACTTTTATTCCACACTTCCCCCCGCCCCGTTCAAAGAGACCCACAATTTTTTTTTCGTCATTGTACACCGCACAGACAATAACCAACGCTCGCGACACATGTCCGCGACGGTGGGAAAGCAGCCTCTATTTTTATTTTATTTTTCTCAATAGTTCGCAAAACAAAAGTTCGCCGCAGTCGGCGAACAATTGAAAAATATTTTTATCGTCATATGCTTGGAGAACTCTGGACGCGCGCACGGCGAAAGTTTGGCGCATGTGTGTGGAGACATCGGTGCGAAACCTTGCCATCGGGTGCTCCTCGGTGGCGCAAGCGGGTCGCAAAATTGGGTCAGCCGGTTGCGTCGTTCGTGTCCGGTGAACGTGCGCTATGTTCGGATTTCCTGCCGAGCGCGGTCCTGGATGTCCTGGCGAACGGGAATCCTGTGTCAAGGTGGCCAATTAACGAACGTTTGATAGCCGAGGAACCGATGACGCGCGTGCGCGATCGCGGCTCGTCGTTAAATTTATTTAACGGTGGAGATAAGAATGGGGAACGAGAGGTCGGTCGGTGAAGCCGAGATAAGCTACCCGGGTAATATCGGAGACCGAGCGAGAGCGCTCTCGAAATAATATGCGGTGATGAATTATATCGGGTATCGTTGTGTATGTCGTTCGCTCTGTTTGCTTCCCTCTCGCCGATGTTTCCCTCGGCACACAGAGACGAGGATCGGGTTGAAAATAGAACACTTTGGTCGCTGTAGCACCCTTCGTGGGCGAGTCAGCCCACCGGAGAGGCCACGTAGGTGAATATCGGTATACCCGTGTGCAAACAGGGGAGATCCGACTACCTCGTGACGCAGAACCGAGCGACACGAGTGCTTGTGGACACTCCGTTGGCGGAGAAATTCTGATTTTTTGCTGAATGGATTGCTCGCCCTACCGCAAGTATTCTTCAGATGCCGAAAAATTTACTGATTATGTTACCTACGGTTTGGAATAGTAATTTGCGATACAAATGCGACGCATGATATTTTTTTTTAACGAATTCGGGAGAAGTGCTACTCGGCGCACGATGATTGTGGCGTTGTACGGCCGGCGTGCGTAAAGTAGAGAGAAGCGTGCGTAAATTACAATAAAGCGTTCGTAAAGTACAATAAAGCGTGCGTAAAGTACAATAAAGCGTGCATAAAGTACAATAAAGCGTGCGTAAAGTACAATAAAGCGTGCGTAAAGTACAGTAAAGCGTGCGTAAAGTACAATGAAGCGTGCGTAAAGTACAGTAAAGCGTGCGTAAAGTACAATGAAGCGTGCGTAAAGTAGCGTGCGTAAAGTACAATGAAGCGTGCGTAAAGTACAATAAAACGCCACTTACGCCACTCTTGCGGGCTCGAATGGTAGCGCTTTTCCATGCATGGGTTACACAAATCTCATTTCTCAAACCGAATCGATTACCTTGTGATGCAGAAAATCATGCAGCACTCAAGTTTTGTGTGCATTCCTCACCCAGAAAAAGAAATTTATTTGGCGACCACCGTTCGATTGGTTTAAGTAAAATATTTATTTGATTTAAATCAATATTTATTTAGATTAAATAGATAGTTACTTAAATGAAATAAATATTTATTAAATCAAATAAATATTTTACTTAAACCAAATAAACGGTGGGCGTCAAATAAATTCTTTTTCTGAGTGCATTGTCAGAAAATGTCTGATTTTTACAAAACGCATCTTCGCCGTACCAGAAACACTCTTTAAATGCTACAAAAAATTGACCGTGCACGTTATTTCCGGTTTGAAAATCTCATTTTCGAAACCAAAAGTGACGTTCGCTAAAGCCCCGGAAATCAAAGTGTCCGATTTCTAAATTCCATACTCCATAAGCGAGGGTGCGAAGGTTCCAGGCCACGGAGACCTGCCGGTAAATCATAAGTTCCCCTCACCGGGAATTTAGTTCCTCCCATGCGGTGGTAAAACATCGTTGAAACGCAGCGCAGCCTCAGCCGCAGTAAATCACCGATTCGATTGCGAAAGAGGCTTACGTGCAGTCATTCGCCTACGCACGAATCGGCGGATAGCGGATATCGACCATGGGAACAGCCTAGCGCACGAAGAACGGGGCACGCGTGTTCCGATGGTCCTTTCAACGGCGTACACTCGCGAATGCGAGTCAATAGACCGGGTCGCACACCCACGCTAAAATCCATGGGGTTTCGAAGTCACTGCAATTTCTCTCGGATATAGCTGGCGGCAAAAGGCTCGGGTCACGGTTCGGCTCGCTTCGCGGGTCGTGTAACTCGCTGCGAATGACGGTGCACGGGAATCGATCGAGAGCCTCTCAGCGAGCCCGGCTTTGAATAAGACGGAAACTATTGTGGGAAACGTTCTGGTAGTTTACGGCGCTCGACATTGTTTCTCGTTCACTTCCTGATAGTCGAACCCTAGCAAACTCTCCGCGATTACTCGCAGAACACGATTCCTTCGCGTTCTTTCCGTCGACGTTCGACACCGCGCTGACGAAAATTTCATCGGCAATTTTGTCGCCCGTCAGAGGTTTGGGCGTATGCGGGAAACGAGTAAAACTACGCACACGAAGTATTCATAGCTGTGGTTGGCTGAGAGCAAACTGCAGAAAGAAAAATCGTAAGAAATTTTATGTAACGGATTCGAAGTTTTTATGCAAAAACTGGTATATTAAATTTCATGAACATGGAGAAAAAAAAATTGATGGGACAACAAGAATTTTGTTACCATAACTGATTTACCTGGTTAACATAGGTGATTAACCCTAACTATAATAATTTACTTCGATTTCAATAATGTACTTTAATTTCAATGAAAACGTCCGTTCATTTTTATCATAATAAAAGGCTGGGCCGTTAATAAAAATAAATAAATAAATAAATAAATAAATAATTATCCATTAAATTTAACGTACCAGTTTTTGCACAAAAACTCGCAGCCCGATGAATTAAATTTACAATATCTATTTACAGTGTCCCTACCACTGATTGGCTAGCGCTCCCGTGTCGACGATCGGTTACTTCGCGCTACGTCAAACAGCGCACATTGTTTCTCGTGCGAGCGGCTCCAAAGTCCCCGTTTTTCCCGCGAAGCTTCCAGGGTCGCAACGCGCCGGATAGTCGAATACATACGGCAAAGTGTATAACGGCAGTGCGCACACTTGTTCGAACAGCGGAGACGCGACGGAAGAAGGGTAGGTATGTTTTACATGCCCTCCGCTTTTCCGGGCTTTGTTGACGCCGGCAAAGGAACGATAGAGAGCAGAAGAGCATGCAACGATCCTCTCCCGGTCGGGGATGGTTTCACGGGGTGGCGCGAGGGTGTTCCGGTAAACAACAATGGTAAAGGCGGCGCGGAGGAGCGAACCGCGTGGCGCTCGGTCCGCTCCGGCACGGTAATCGACGCTAGAATATTCATGAGTCTCGCGAGAATGCCGAGCCAAAGGAGAGAGAGAAGATCGGCTGCGTCGGCGAGAAGTGGGGAAACACACCGGGCAAAAGCAGAGGCAGCCAGTGGTGGGACTTTGCGATATATACATGTATATGTATACATATATATATATATATATATATACGTGCTATGTACAGAAGCGAAGATCTGCTGGCGGCTGACATCGGGCTCGTCGTTGCGGCTATGATAGCGGTGGTAGTGGTGGAGATGTCTGATTGTGTTGCCCTCGTGGAATCTCTCTCGACGGCGTCGGGTTAGCGTACAAAATCCGACAAGCGGGTTCATCGGAGAGTTTGCGCTTACATCCGCAAACTCGAGCGGGCAGCGGGCGCGCACCCGGCAGCCCGTGTGCATCCGGTGGAATGGACACCGCGAGTATAAAACCGGAAGGAGAATAAATGGAGAATGGGAATACGGATCGGAGGGAGGGGGGGAGTCGAAGAGAATTTGCGGGAGAATGGAGAGGAGTGATTGCTTTTGGTTGTAGCGGGTTCGATTAACGCCAGGGACCGCATGGAGTACGTCCAGGTGAGTTCGGTTGAAGACGAAGGAAAGATTCAGGTAGGATTTAGTCCGAGGGTCTGCGCAGAGTGTATTTCGATGCTGGAGTCTTGTAATGGATGTGGTACGTACACTGTAAAAAAATTTTGTTTGAAAATTAATTAACAGTTTTGGAAGGTTTTTTACATAAACCGTTTCTGACATTTCAGACACATTCAGACACATTACGTAGAAAACGTTCCAACCTAATCTTTTAGTACTGTCCGATTATTAGGTCGCGTATGTAGAACGCTTGTAGAATTCTTTGGACACGATATCGTCGGTGTTTTAACAGAATTCAACAATAGAAAATAATTTAGGCTTAAACCTTGTGTAACTTTTTTTCTGTGCATCACATAATCTTTGCAGTTACGATTACAAGTGTCATAATGGATTTTCAATACTTCAATTCGGAATAAATCAGATTTGCATAGGGGTGTCCGAAGATTGGGACGTGTCCGAACATCGGTACCGTTACCTTAAAGGGAGAGAGAATTTCTGGGAGAATGGGAAGAAGTGGCGGTTTTTTTGGCTTGAAGTGCGTGAAGAGCATGTCCGAGGGTGATTTTACTTCAGGACGAAAAAACATCTCCATGCGGACATGGACATTATACATGGTGCATCGATAGAAAAAATATCGTTAAAAATACGGATGTATCGGAGGAGAAAACGAATAGGCATTAAGGAAGAGAAAAGTGAGCCAACCGGAAGAAGAATAAATGGAGAAGGAGAATGTGGAGGAGTCGAAGAGAATTTCTAGGGGATTCAGAAAGGGAAGATGCTTTTTTGCTTGAAGCGCGTTCGATTAAAGTTAGGGACCTTGCAGAGTACGCCAGAGCGTGACTTCATTTCAAAACGAACAAAAAACATCGAAGCAAGCTTTACTCTGCCTCTATGCGGACTGCACTGCGACACAAGACTCTTGAACGCATTAGACATGGTACATCGATGGGGAAAATATCGTCAGAAGTAAGACTATATGGGTAGTGAAAACGAATAGGCATTGCGGAAGAGAAAAGTGAAACGGACTGGAAGGAGAATAAATTGAGAATGGGAATCTAGAGGAGAGGGAGGAAGAGAATTTCTATAAGAATGGGGAAGAGGCGTTGCATTTTTTGCTTGAAGAGCGTCCGCTTAAAGTTAGGGACCGTACCAGACTATGCCGGAGCGTGACTTCATTTCAAGATGAGGAAAACATTGAAGCAATTTTTACTCTGAGCCTCTGTGCAGCTGTGTCTTTGGAAACAAGACCCTTGGACACATTAGACATGGTACAGTTGACGATCGCGTAAGTTGCATGCTTGGGAAACAAACCGATTGGGCAAGACCGGATAAGTTGGATTCCCCACTACCTGCCTAATCTTCCTTCCTAAACCAGCCCAAAAACTTGGAGCTGGTGCGACTTGATAGGCACACCGATAAAAAGGGTTGGTGATATCAACTAACCTGCGGTTACGAGTGGCTAAGGAAATGTTTGGTCGATTGAACAAAATGTTTTTTACAAGCAATAACAGAACAGTCAATTTAACTAAATATTCGTTCAATCGACTAAATATTCGTTTAATCAACTAAATATTCGTTCAATCAACTAAATATTCATTTAATCAACTAAATATTCGTTCAATCAACTAAATATTCGTTCAGTCAACTAAATATTCGTTCAGTCAACTAAATATTCGTTCAATCATCTAAATATTCGTTCAATCAACTAAATATTCGTTCAATCAACTAAATATTCGTTCAATCAACTAAATATTCGTTCAATCAACTAAATATTCGTTCAATCA
>JAPYZC010004269.1:0-10567 GCA_030522665.1 Ichneumoninae sp. A BG-2022a
GTCAGCGCGCAGCGAGAGGCCCTCCTTAATTTTTTTTTTTTCGTTTTCTTTACCTCGCACTCGAAAAATAAGGACTGCCTTCCGCTTCGAACTGTTCGAAGATCGGTTTTTTCATTTGTTCTTTCTTTTGGAAACATCACTTGGAAAATGTTGGATGGAGTTGTAACGATAACTTCCATTCTCGCAGGACAGTGCAGTCGTTAATTGTCTTGTATTTTTTTTTATCTCCATCTTCCTTCCGGAGCGAAGAACGTGGTTTAAGAATAGCGGAGAGTTTGGAGCGAGGTGCATCGACACCGATCGGGACTGACACGATCGCTATAGCGCGACGTTGCACAATGGCAGCGGTTGCGCGGTTGGATAAGGCGGAGAGGAGAGAAAGCATATCGTGTAGTGTGCAGCGAGGGAACACGCGATGACGTGATTCTATCGATTATCAAACAAATATTATGCACTCCCTCGCTTCTCACTGCACCATCTGCATCGAGCCTCCGGCAATTCAGGCGGAACGATGTAGATACGGTGCGCTATGTGTACGCGATACCGTGCCGAAGTTTATACGGCGGTTTAGCGATCGCATGGCGCCAAAAATTCTCCGCGATTTATAGGAATGCACCGCAATGAATCGCGATCCTCGCCGCCGATCGGGCGAAGGCACGAAGTACGGAAAAGAGCGGTGCACAAAATCTGCGCACAACTTTGTATGGTGGAATAGCTTTAGGTAACTCGAAATTTGGTGAATCTGAAAGTGACGAGCGAAGATGAAGTTACAATTGTCCAAGTACTGGAGGAAATTTAACCAGATCTGGGAAAATGCACTAAGTACATGTATACGTATTGAAGCATTACGTACTAAGTCAGTGCCCGCTATGCAAAACTTCAAAGATTTAGTTCTGCCAGTACTCAATACGTCAGTACTCAAGACCTACCTAGCGCTCAGTACTTCGAGTACTTGATACTTTAATACGCACTTCAAGTGCTTAGGGTATTTGCCCAGCTCTGAATTTAACAAGTGCGGAATGCACCGTTATGAATCGCGATTCTCTGCCGATCGAGCCAGGCGAATAAAATTTGGGCACAACTTTGTGAGGCCTGGTAGCATTAGTTACTTTGTTCAGTTAGGGTTAGGGTTCAGGTTTGATGAATTTGAAAATGACGACAGTCGGTGGCGAAAATGAACCTCGAATTGTTCAAGTTCTGAAGGAAATTTCAAGAATTAGTGACCTGCAACGTCATCAAGAATCGCACGTATGCACGGAAGGTCAGTGGTGTGCGACACTTGACATACGTTCGAGCTGATAGTCGCCGGAAGTGAGCAGCAAGGTATAACAAGCTTTAGCGATCGCACGGTGCCAAAAATGTTACCCAACGTATAGGAACGCACCGCAATGAATCGCGATCGTCTGTCGATCGGGCGAGTTCACGAGGTACGGAAAAGAGGGGTGCATAAAATTTTCGCGCAACTCTGTGAGGCCGGATAGCGTTGGTTATATCCAAATTTGAAGAATCGGAAAACGACACTCGGAAACGGAGATGAACCTAGAATTGTCCAAGTTCTGGAGAAAATTTCAAGAATTGGTGACCCGCAAGGTCATCAGGAATCGCACGTATGCACCGGCTGCATGCATGGAGGGCCAGTGGTGTGTGACACCTGATATAGGTTCGCGCTCGTCGACGCCGGGAGGAAGTAAGCGGCAAGGTATAACAAGCAAAAAGGACCTCGTCGCACTAACGAAGTGCCTGACGGTTGGGAGGGCTAGCTTGCCCAAGCGGTCGTAGCAATAATGCCATCCTCTCTCCGGATCGTCCGGTTGGCCTCCCGCGCCCTCACCGTCGCTCTGCCCTTCCGTCCAGTAAACTCTCGTATTTGCACAACTCTTTGTCCCACGAGCATGGGCCACGCGCGAGCTCATCGTACACACATGCTGTACATACTGCGAGCTCAGTTTTGGGTACGTATATGGGCGACGGTGGGATCGGTGGAAAAGGGATATGGAGATTGACCGGGTGGTAAGCGAGAAAGACAAAAAGCCCGTAGGAGAACGGCGGTAACGGACCGTTCGGTGAACATAGACACTGGGAACCATCGAACGAACAACGTCACGTTCACGCTCATTCGCCCCCTTCGCGATCCCGTTCCACTCTCATCTCGTTCGTACGTAAGTCCTTTTTTTCGTTCCGGTTACTATATGCATAATAGCATTAGGATTCATTAGCAATCAGAGATGGGCGGACGACGTATACGTAGTATACCTAACGGGGAAACCTGGACGGGGGGACCAAAATCTCCGATCGTTTGTTTACCAGAGTTCGGGCCGGTCCGATTCCTCACCCTTCTCGTTTCTGACCCGGTTGCAATTTTCGACATCCCCGTCCGCCACCCTACTCGATACCGTGTTTCTCATCTCTGGGTCCGACTCGAGCACCGAGCGAATACAAGACCCCAGGTAACTGGTGCAGTCCCGTAGCCGTGCCGATGGTTGAATCTCACCTGGGTAACTAACGGTATTGCCCAATTATCGTCCAGTAAGTCTTCTAGTTGACTTTTTTTTTCTAGGTTCAGCTTCATCCCAACCTGCTCGTTCGTGTATCGCTCGCGACAGGCGTGATTCGGCTCAGCGAAGTACAAAAAGTGAGAATCCTCATTGTCAGTCGTGGGCATTGTTTATGGTACGATGTCGGGACGGGATAGAGGGCGGTTGCAACAGGCGATGGAAAGTCAGGAGGAAGTACAGAGGCCAAGCGTGGTACAAACGGCGTGGAAAATGCAAGTTGGGAGTGACTGCTAAATACGACGACGAGTTTCCGTAGCTAGTGTTGGTCTCGCGCCTCAGGCGCTTTTCATACCCCGTGCGTCCGGGTATGGTTTCTGTACGGCAGTACAGAAACTGCTGTTTGTTTTTGAATGCCATGCCGGTCGCGCCCGTCTATGTACTTGGCGGTATCGAGCAACGGTGTACACAGTTTCGTTCCAATTATTGTTGTACCTTTATACACGTATTCGACTACCGTGCATCGTTATCGGGAATATGCTATGAGGTGCCCCGATGCTTATGTACACCACGCACTTTGTACATCGACGGTTTTCCACACCCTCGTCTCGTTCGACTGCGCGGCTTCGCAGCGGGCTTGAGCCCGCTGCGAAGCATCACAGACCCAACAGCAGGAAAACAAAGCGTCGAAACAAAGTGTCGACACAGCTATGCCTCATGCTCCGGGGGACCTTCTCTCTTTCACGTTCGAACTATCGACTCCCGATTCAACGGAGAAGAGGAAAAACCCCATTGCACTTTCGTACCTTCATTGTATTTGGGGTACGTAGCTGTCGATGGGAATGAATCGCACTGACGTCTATCGACAGTTTGTACAACAAGTATCTCCGTTCTCACGATTTCACCTCCAAGACTCCTTGGAGTGTGCTCAAAAAAGTGCAATTGGATAGTCACTAAAGTTGTATGTGAAAACCTCAAAAGTAGTTTTAGGAGGACACTCTAAGCCTCCATTATTTTAGGTCCTCCTTTTTGAAAACAATTTTCGTTCTCTTTCACGTTCGAACTATCGACTCCTGATTCAACGGAGAAGAGGAAAAACCCCATTGCACTTTCGTACCTTCATTGTATTTGGGGTACGTAGCTGTCAATGGGAATGAATCGCACTGGCGTCTATCGACAGTTTGTACAACAAGTATTTCCGTTCTCACGATTTCACCTCCAAGACTCCTTGGCGTGTGCTCAAAAAAGTGCAATTGGATAGTCACTAAAGTTGTATGTGAAAACCTCAAAATTAGTTTTAGGAGGACACCCTAAGCCTCCATTATTTTAGGTCCTCCTTTTTGAGAACCCACTTCGCTTGCCCGGAAATCCGGACAAAGATGATTTCGCCTCAAACGAGCTGCGAAGACATAGTTTTATTCACAGTTCCGGTTGTATGTTCGTTACCAACTAAATACTCATAGATTCTTGGTAGAATCGACTTTCACCTGAAATAAAAGCGGGCACTTTGGGACTACTTTGTTGTAAGTATAGTGACTAAAATTGGAAAGCTGATAGTATCTAACTAGAGAGTAATGTAAGCGACTCTCCTCCCAAGAGCGTGACGTCTATGTGGTTTTGCTTCGAATTCATCCCCCCGTGGAGTTCCATCCCAGATCGGTTCCATGCAATTTGTTTAGCCTGGCAGTTATGCTCATTACACATCTCCCTATAACTCTCGAAGAATTCTACGTATACGCACCACTGAACAGGAAAAGCCAACCTACAATCGGGAGATTGTTCCGTTGCCCGTTCTACCGTTAACTTACAAAATAATTATATCCTCGTGCACATTTAAACTTACAAATCGAGAAATAAACGTTTCCGTTTAGTGGAATTCATTGAGGCTACCGTGTCGTTAACACGGCGATTTGCGTTACGCCGATACAACGTATGCCATTTCTGCCAGGCGCTTCCGATAGTTTTACATAAACAGTGCCATCGGCATTGAGAAAAACTGTCGATGAATACAAGCACATCAGAATTTGGAGCGTGAACGTTTCCCGAGGGTGACCCGAACGTCGATTCGTACCAGCCACCCTCTTGTTACGGTGAAGTCTCGTCGTCGAAAGGGGTTGTCTCGGTGCGATGCGGCATTCAGGCTCGAAGATCCCTCGCCGTGGCCGCGTGGGTGCGAGTTTTTGAGGGCTACAAGGGCCAAGAGGTGGTGGAGATAATTTTCCGACATTAAAAATGATATCAGAGCGAAACGCCGCGGGACAAGGGATGAAAATACCGGAGCGTTTGCGCCGGAAAGCGGCGGAGACGCGGCGAAACGAGAGGCAAAACCGAGGGCAGGGAATGAGTGCCCGGGGGGGTTGGACGGGGTTAACGTTTTGCTTCTGGGCGCCGCTGGCCCAAGGTACAGGAAGAAAAGTTGGTGTATAAACAGAAGTTACCTAAGTACATTACAAACTGTAATGGCGAATCGGAGGTACTTGGGAACCCCCCAACCCGCTGCCAGTTCGTCTACAACGAGGAGACGAGAGGAGCCCCGGCTCCTCAACGTACACCCAAACCATCCCTTCATCCACGAGAAAGCAACCCCCCGACATTTATTATGCTATATTGTTACAAGGAAATTGCGTTTTTCTAAGTGGAACCGGTGGTGGGAGTCGGCTCGGTGGGTGGATTTCCCTCTGGCGAAAGTATGGGCCACGTACCTCGGCGACGCTGCCAATTTGCGCGGTCAACCAACACCAGCGATCCCTCAACGACGGGTCGGTCGGCGTCATCGCCCAAGCCGTGTCGGTACATTAGACGCCGAAATAAAAAGAAACGTTCAATGAATAATGGATAGTTGAATGTCTCAGTGGCAATAGAAAATGTCCTCGTACTGGAAGGAACAATGCGCGTTATAGATTTATTAAGGTCAGGATGGGAAACGAAAAGAATGTGGAAATCAAAGCTCGAACATCGAAACAAGTATCGCGGTGAGTCAGGATTCTCGTTTTTGAACGTCTTGTAAAATTCACCCCACCAATCGATTAACCAAACCGACGCTGCAAGGTCCCCTTCGGTATTATTAACTCTATGCAACGAGTTAATGGACATTAAAAAACAAGATTTATTGGTTTTCCATCAACGTCGCGGCAGCGACGAAGCTTTTAATCGACCGCGGCGACGATTTTGGGTGAAAGAACACACGGAGGTAATGAATCGGAGCGGTTACTAGAATCTCCGTTGCATTAAACTAAAAAAAAAAAATCCCGAAACTCGATCAATAAAAAACGGGGACGCGAACGAAATTAAGTTTGTCGACGTTGATCCGCTTAGCCGTGGCAAGTGGTGAAATCAACCTAACCGCGACGAGAAATTTTGCAAAATATCTTCGCCCAACAGGCCAATTATCTTCCTCCCGATGTTTCGGTAATTCTTCGAGTCGCGATTCGACCTCCCCTCACGTGCAACGAGACGAGAGATTTATTCCCCGAAAATTGGCTTCATCGCCTTTTTCGTATGAGGAACGAAGTCGGGCGGGCAAGCGTGCATAGTCGGAGCCGGTACAGATATTATAGTCCACATGTGTTGGGCGAAGGGGTTGGACGGGGGTGCAAGAGGGCTGCGGCATGTTGCACGATCGTAAACACTTTACATATTCCTCCCTGCTACCACCCCCCCCCCCCCCCATACTCTCTATCGCTGGGCAAACTCTCGCCCGTTCTCTTTCCTATCCTCCCTTCGTGCCGCGCCTCGTATACTATAACGCTTTGCAATTATCTAAAATCGATTGCGAGAGCTCTCGCTGAGAGCCATAGAGAGCCGTTGCCATCCGCGCCACGGTACTTTTTATTCTTTTTATATACCATAATAACAATACTTTTGCACTCCTCCTCCGGCTTCCGTACTTCCACCTCTTGGCAATATTAGCTGCATTATGTATACTCTCTTTTTGTTCGACCCTCCCCATTCGTTTCCAATTAATGGAATGTTTATATCCGTTCGCCCGATACCACCGCACGCCGTATTAAACATCCAGGCTTCACCGGTCAAGTTGATTTCGTCGCGGACGTTTTTTTTTCGCCGCTTGAAATTCCGAAGGAAAAGTGCCGAGCGAGCGTCGTCGACGGGGCCGAGCGCGATAAAGGGGTTAACTGGCGATAACAATAACATTAATATAGCTGCGACAATGGCGGTGGGAAAGGAGCGCGGCGGCTGGAACCGCGGGTATCAAAACTTCGAACCACTTCGCGATTGTTGCGAGAAACGAGCGTTGTTAAAGAGTGGAAGGAAATGGACGAAACGAGAGAGGAGCAAAAAAAAGAGGAAGAAGCGGAAGAAGAAAAAACAAAACGAGCGAGACTGAAATCCGGAGTCGCGGCGAAGTTTAGATGGTGCGGTGGGTTCATTAGGGGTTGGAATGCGGTTGGAGGAGTGTCGTAAGAGGGAGAAGGAAAGAAAGGAGTAGCCCGGCGTTGGGTCGGATATAGAACTCCCGAAATCCCAGGGGGATGCAATAGGCCCGGGGATACGAGACGTCGAAATAACGTCGAGTAAGGCGCCCCGGTCGTCAATGGTCGGGGGCGCTGGCACCGAGCTCTATCCGAGTCCCGAGGCGTTTCTGATTAACAGTGAAGTTTTTTTTTCACCCAACCCTTTGTAAACGACGATGAAATGTCCATACTGTACGTATCTCAGATAGCGCGTGGAGAAAAAAAGATATATCGGGATCTCAAAAATTGCAAAACTTGGCCCAACATCGCCATAATACTTTCCAAACTCTAACATCAAATTCATTTTTTGTCTCGATAAACTATATTTGGTCGTTTCACGAACAAAAAATGTTTTATGTTTAATTTTTATTACTTTAATAATTTTGATAAACCGACGTTGCTACACGGTTAAAAAAATTGTAAATTTAATGTAAATGACTGAAAGTTTTTATGCAAAAACTGGTACATTAAATTTAAAGGGCAATTATCATAAAACATTAATATACTTTTTCATTTGAACGAAAGAAAATTATTAAAAATAAACTATACCCAATCTTTTTAATATACTGACCCTTAATTTTTCCTCATAATTGTACATGATATTTAATATACCAGTTTTTCCATAAAAACTTCAAAATCGGGTGCATTAAATTTCATACGAATTTTTTTTACAGTGTATCTTTCTTGTTTTAAAAAAAACAAGTGACCGTATTCGAAATCTCTCGGCCAATTTTTTTTAGTTGCTTTTAGGAAAAGGGTGAAGAACATGTTGTACCAAGACGATGTTGATGGGGAGGTTTTCGGGCAGCGCGATATTAGCGCGAGAGGAGCGTGTAGCGGAGAATTGCAGCTCCCTCCCCTCGCGCAGCCGTTATATTTGATTGGGCTCTTCGTGTAAGAACGCGCTCTTCTCCGCCGCAAGCCCTCCGCATCTCCAACATCCCCCAGCCCGTTCGCGCATCCTTTTTCCCTTTACCACCCTCCGCCCTCGGACCAGCGCTCTCTGCAACGAAACGTTGGTTAAATAATATCCGCGCTTCCGACCGTAATTATCTCGCTCTCAGATTTTCTGGATTTCTGCGTGGCTCCGGGGCTACTGACGGACGGGGGTGGCTTCTGCTGCGGCTGTTTCTCTTGGCGCTCCCGCTGCCGCTGCCTGCGCCCGAGGAAAGGGACGGCGCCGCGAGAGGGGAAGTGCACAGGATGCCGGGGAGTTTGCAGATTAAAGATAAAGACGAGAGTACAGTTCGAGCCGCGTTCCGCACCATCCTCGCCAATGATAAATATATGGAAATATCTTTCGGCATACACGAATTCGCCCGCGAGTTTGTTCCAACATTATTATTATAACGCAACAATTATTATTATTTTTTAAATCGTCGGCGATTTAATTTTATCCGGAGTGGAAAAAATGCGTGGGATTCCGAAGGCCGCGCGCGGCGGGAGCTCGCGAAGATATTCGAGCCGGTGATCGAATGGGTTGTACTTCGTCGGCTTTGTGAGTCTCTTCGTCCCCCTTCACCGCCGCAGCCTTTCGGCATATGTGAATTTTCACGAATTTATTCGAACATTATTATTATGAGGCAACAATTGTTATTATTATAATAATTTTTTTAATCCTTGGTTATTTAATTTTATCCGCGGTGGGAAAAATGCGTTGGATTTCGAATGCCGCGCGCCGCTGGAGCTCGCGAAGATATTCGAGTTAATGATCGAAAGGGTTGTACTTACTTTGTCGGCTTTATGATTCTCTTCGTCCTCTTTCACTACCGACTCCTTTCTGCATATACGAATTTGCACGAATTTATTTGAATATTATTATTACCTTGCAAAAATTATTATTATTATGTTTTTAATCGTTGATGTTTCAATTTTATCTATAGACAAAAAAAATGTATGGTATTTCGAAAGCCGCGCACCGCCGCAGCTCGCGAGAATATTCGAGCCAGTGATCGAAGGGGTTGTACTTTGTCGGCTTTATGATTCTCTTCGTCCCCTTTCACTGGCCCGAGACTCCGTTTATCCTCCGTTTTCCTGGACAATTTCACCGCTGGCGCCTTGCGCCCGCGGAACCATAAGACTTATCCGCAAAGATCACAAGCCTCGGCGGAAGTCTCGGGAAAATCGAGACCCACCGCGGAGAAAAGCCCTCGGAAGAGGCAGCAGCATTAGCCGCCACAGCGCATAACAGCTACAGCCCTTCCGTACCAACTGCCGCGTTAAGGCGTAACGGTGGCGGTTGGCGATGGTGCGTTGTGGTTTCAAGTTTTACGAGCGAATTACGAGTTTTCAACTATTTTTACGAGAGTTGTTTCAATTATTTCACCAATTTGCAATTAAAAGCCGTCGACGACTTTCAGGTCGGTATAGCTTCGGGAGTAACGACGGTACCAAACTCACCCTTGACCCCTTCCCTTCCGCCGACCGGGAACCGCCGGTCTTCGCTATACGTATATAACGCGCAAGAGTGTCGAACGGAGGAGGGAAAGAGACTCGGCAACACCGGTTTTTCGCCACTCGGGAAAAACTTTATGGCGCCAATAATTTCGCAATCAGCCAATTAAAAGCAACCAAATACAGTGACACGAAATTACGGAAATATACGCATTAAAAGTGCTGTTTTGTTCGTCCCCACTAAAAAGAGTTTTCGCAAAAAAATATGATTATTTTCTTCTGGTAATAATAGCGTTCAACAATAGGCAAAAACACCCCACGAAATAAATGCCAAAAAAAGTTTTCGAGATTTTTTTGCAACCTGCTAAAATCGCCGAACTCGGAGCTTGAAGGCAAGTGGCGTTGATCAACGAAAGCTGGAGGGTGGTTGAAACTTTCACCGGGTTAACGTGCCCGCCACCGAACGACCCCCTCGTTGGGCGAGAGTGGCCTTTGGTCAGTATTTGTTCCGTTCGCGATTGCCGCGTTGAACATCGGTCGCACTGCGAGGGCTGCTCGGAGAACTAAGTCGGGTTCGCGGGAGCCTCGAAGAAGTCGGTGCGGTGCGGAATGACCGTAAGTCTGGTGTTTATTTG
The DNA here is from genome assembly GCA_030522665.1 of Ichneumoninae sp. A BG-2022a. NCBI lineage: Eukaryota > Metazoa > Arthropoda > Insecta > Hymenoptera > Ichneumonidae > Ichneumoninae sp. A BG-2022a. The sequence continues at coordinate 9,994 of JAPYZC010004269.1, forward strand.
ATGGCCCGTAATCACGCTATTTTGTCATCAACGTTAGGCCTCTCCTTCCGCGATTTCCAAAGCTTTGCCATTGCTGCTGGTGTTTCTGGATACGCTCGAAAACTTACATGTATTCTCCGTATTCCTATACTCGAAGAAAAGTCACCCCCGCAGTTCAGTCACCCGCAGTTACGACCTTCCGGTCAATCTTTAGTGCTCGAGAAAAATGTTTTCTTTATCTTAAACATTTTCTTTGAATTGACACACCGCCGATCAAGATCCAAGCGTGTATTGTACACAGAATCCGATACCGATAACTCTGAAACTAAACCCAACAGCACACAGCACGCGACAATCTCGTTCTCATTCGGCCAATCCCGTTAGTTGCGCTCGATAACTTTCCTGTTCGGTTACCTACGGTTGCAAACTTCCGGTCAATTTTTGGTGCTCAAGAAAAAGTTCTTATCTTTTTTTATTTAACTCCCGACTGCCCCGAAGTTATGCGTTTCACTGCGATGACCCACTTTGGCGTCTTTTCGAAGGCGCCAGTGTTTGTCGAAACGACAAAATATTACTTAACCAAATTTGGCATATT
>JAPYZC010004270.1:0-10566 GCA_030522665.1 Ichneumoninae sp. A BG-2022a
CAAAAAAAAAAACAAGAAAAAGAAAACTATGTGCTATGTCGCGTCATCAGGTTCACGGAACGGAGGGGGAAAAAAACAGTGAGATTCGACGGCGGGACCAATGTCGGTGGTGGCCCACAGGAGGATTGGTCTTGGGAGGCCGATCGCCAGGGTAGCCAAGACAGCGCTACCAAAGACTCTGGGATAGACACCTCGAGCACCTTCACGAGCAGTGAAGACAGCAATCGCGGTGACCTGCCCAAGGTACGACGGGGTCTCTTCATCTTCTACTCTTAAAAAAAAAATTGACCGGCCACATAGAGACAAGGCTCGGAATATCCAGAGTTAATGCTGCTACTAATGATGATGATGATGATGATGATGATGTAGAATATTCCTGATAAATTGACGGGAGGAAGAGTAGATGATTGAATTATTAACGAGGCTGCATTCGGCGAGCCGATTGCTTGTGGTACGAGTAGTAGAGGCAATGTTAGGCTGGCGAGTAGTATGAGTAGACGGTCGGCCGGGCAGTAGAAACGGCATTACAGGAACGGCCAAGCGGATGTTGCTGTGGGAGGGGGGGGGGGGGCGCCGACCGGGTCACGCAATATGCTTTCGGACATTCGATACGGACAATAATTGTACCATATCGACAATATTTAATATTAGTACAACTATTTTTAGTTTTTTTGATTTCGGATAACCCTTTGCCTTAGACGTTTCGACAGTATTATCGGAAATAAACTATCATCTCCTTGACACGTTAAATTCACGATTTTATTTTTATATTTGATTCCTTTTAGTTTTTAACCGTGCGAAAATATTCGTTCGTTCGTTTCACTCGCGGTGGTAAGCTCATCGATCGTCGATAATAAAAGTAAAAAAGCGAATACCTGCGAATTGGCGTTGAGATAATAAAGGGGCGGACCGGGTCACGCAATGTCTTCGGCCATTCGTCGTGGGCCACTATTGTACCATATCAACATTATTTATTCTTACGACGATCTTTATTCATATTTTTTATTAAATTTTTTGTAATTTCGCATAATACATTGCCTTAAGCGTTTCGACAGAATTATTGAAGAAAGAAAACATATAATCTCTCGTTGATTCGTTAAATTCACGAGTTTGTTTTTATAAAAAAAATTTTAACCGTGCGGTAAGATTCGTTCGTACGATTTATTCGCGGTGGTAAGCTCATCGATCGCCGATAATAAAAATAAAAAAGCGAATATCCGCGAATTCGCGTTGAGATAATAAAGGGGTATACGTACTGGGGAGGGGGGGGGGAGGGGGGCGGTGGATATCGAGGGCTGTATAAATTGGTAGGATGAGAGGAGGAGAGAAAGGAGCGGGCGCGAGACGGCTACTTGGCCTCGTTCCGATTGTTTCAATTAGCCCGGAGCTTTTTCGTCGCACGAATTAATAAACGGGCCTCTGGCGGAATAGCTGGCACGTGTATATAGATATACAAAAATACGCAAATTGGTTGATCGTTGTGGGACTCCGATGGAAGCTTGTGGGACGCGTTGGAGAGGCGGATAGAGAGCGGAGAGAAAGAGAGAGAGAGCAGATATATATCCCTCTCTCTCCGGCCGACCAGAGATAGCAATAGTGTGATTAGCATTGTTTCATTGTTGGACGGCGGAAACTTTCGTTTCGGATGTTAGTTTCCCGATAGTTTGAATACGCAATCGTTTTCACCGTGTATTATTTGTCAATTCGAGCGAGAGTTTACGAGGGCAGGAAGGCACTCTCTCCCTCGTTCTTTCGATCTCCTTCCCCTCTCACTTTTCCGTTACTCCTCGATATAGTCAAAGCATTACTTTAATTATTCGCTACATTTATTACCGATAACGCCGCAACGGTCGGAGTGCGCGGAGAGATTTTTATTGGCGATCGGTGGAGCCTTTCGTATGCATAACACGCCGATATTTATTTGGCAGGGATCCGATATCCGATATTCCACGGCATTCGGTATCGGAAGAGATCAAGTATCTTTTTTTTTATTTATTTTTTTTTTCTATCCACGCGAATATCGAAAACGCGGTATAGTTTGTATCCGGGAAGACTTTTTATTCGCCCCGGTTGCTCGAGACGCTAGACGAAACTGAAGGATAGCGTAAATTCGTCTGACCCGGAAATTCGTTTCCACTGGGTGAAATTTTTGCGGAATTTCTTGGATCTCTCTATTGCCAATTTTTCGAATCGGGGTCGGGGGCGGGGGGTATGCAGGGACAGGAAGGGGGTATGAATATTAATGATTATCATCATTGAGGAAAGATCGGAAGTCGGCCCCTATCCCTAAAGTAGATCCACCCGTTAGGATACTTTATTTATTATTATTTTGTCAACGAGGTAAAACAAAAAAAATTCACCCAATCCCTCGCAGAAGCAATATGACTAAAGTTGACGATAAAAATTTCTCCACACGAAATTATTATCTCGAATTTAACGTAATTTTGCACGCCGCTTGAGACTGCGAAGCTTCGACACACACTGCTCGCTCGGGGAACGTTTATTGTACATATATATTGCTCGTCGATGTTACACACTCGGGATATATATATATCTGTACATTGGAAAACGCTGCATGTTTGGTTTACAAAATTCCTTACTGCTCGGAACACGCTGTATCGATGTTTTGTCGAACTATTGTGTGTGTGTTTTTTTGTATATATATAAAAAAAAATTAATCTGTGTACAATGCTCTCGCTTTATACGATTATATCAGTGTGTTGGTTGATACCGGTTATATCAGATAAATTTTCGTTACATTTTGTTTCCGCATTTATCGAAGCTCCACTGAACAGGAAAATGAGCTTAAAAATAATAGTCAATTTTAGGTGGCTGATTTTTTTAATCCTTCGTAGTCACGGTGGATCAAATTGACCCGGTATTCGACATACAAATTTTTTTTGAACGTGAAATTTTCCATTATTTTTTATACGTCGAAAAATCTCGATTTTTCACCGGAAGTGACGTCATACTGGCAATACGACACTTCCGGTTTCGAAATGTCGGTTTTTTACCGGAAGTGACGTTTTCCCGTATGACGTCATTTCCGTTTAAAATTGGGATTCTCTGAGCCGCGAATCTCAGTTGGGGGCGAACCGATACAATCCAGTTCCTTAAAATACAACTATAATGTTCAAACGATTATAATCGTTTGAAAAACTTACATAGTAAATAGTTCCCAGGGGGACGTCTACATTTTACAGTTACGACGATGACCAAAATTTTTAATAATTATAGTTTAATCAATTGAGTATACACTATCACAAACTCCTTTTCATCCTTTTTCTCAGTGTATCGAAACAGGGTCAATTCGAACAAGTCTGACTTCCACAGAATTATAGGGAAGTGTGACTACGAAGCGTAAGAACGCACAGTTCAGTGGACCGTCGAGATAGTCTTTTTGCGAGGCCAGCAAATTAGACTCGATCGCACAAAAAATATCACTAACACCCATTTCACTCTTTGTGAAAGACTTTAAGTAACAAAATAAAAAAAAGGATCAAGATAGGAAACGTCTCTTTTCTCTTTGGGCTGCGTGTATAGCAACCGCTCTCCTGGCAGGGGAGCAGCGACGGTCAGAAAATCATCGGTCACATGATCCTGAGAAAATCGTCAGGTTCCGGTAGCAGCAGTAGTATACTCGGACTGAAGGTCGTCGGTGGTAAGCTCCTGGAGAACGGCTCGAGGGGTGCTCTTATCGAGAAGGTGAAGAAGGGCAGTACGGCGGACGTCGAGGGACAATTGCGACCGGGTAAGAAAAATAACAGATTTTTTAAAAATCTCAGAATCCTCAGTGATGTCAATTGCTCAAACATTTGTGGTGTTAACTTCTGTAAAATTTTCCCCAGGTGACGAGGTGATAGAGTGGAATGGTCGTTCGCTTCAGGGCAAGAGCTTCCAGGAGGTGAACGACATAATAATGAAGTCGAGAGAGGAGCCCCAAGTAGAGTTGATAGTGTCGCGAAATTTGTCAACCGCGTCGAGCGGGGCAATGATGACCGGTGTGCAGACAGCCATTCCACCGGCTATTAGCTCGAGGCGCATCGGTGCTCAGACCCAATGGCGACAGAAACACGAGCCGATGCCGATACCCCAACAGCCACATCACAAAGGTGAATATGCGACTCACAAAATCATTCTTCATTCCGATCCGCTATCGCTTCAGTTTTTTTTATCTTTATATTTTTCTTTCGTATCTACTAAGCTGTTCGCAGTGCGCTAGATTAATTCGACATCTTGTTATCTTGAATCATTCATTTAATAAAAAAAAAACATTTTTACACATTTACATATATCTTTTGTGCGAAGCTTGATTTCAACAATTTTTCAATAATTTGACACATCGATTGTAATTAATTGTACTCCTAATGACTAACTGATGAAACAGCTATACTGTCACAGATTATATGATTTTTCGCATTCCAGGTCTTAAGAAATCTATACTGTGGGGTAGGCCTAAGAAAACAAATTACTTAAACTCCCGATCGCCTAAATGTACCCTCGTTTAAACCGCAGCGTGTTACGCTCTCTCTTTTATTTGGTAAAACACAATCTGTTTTTTTTTCTTTTTTTCCTTACTCGTTCGCTCACACACGCATTGTGTTCCCCCCATATTCGTAATATTTCAGAAACGCTGGCAACCCTCTGTTTTCTCACAGTAACGAATAAAGAGAGAGAGAGTCGTAAACTTTTTCATTATAACAAATGACAATGAAAAACCATCGACTCGTCGACACACACGAGTTTCCTAGTCTAATTCAATTATTCGATGTGTTTATCGTAGAGTGTAGTAAAGTAGTGCCAATGCACCCCCGCTATAAATCACCGTACCAATTAGTTATTTTTTTTATGGGAGCAACAACTTATGTAATTAATCTCTCATATCTCTTAAAAACTATTTTTACCTGTCTCTGACGTGTGTGTGTGTGTGTTTATTTCGTCTTAATTATTCGACGTTGCCTAGTGTTTATCGACCGATACCGTAAATCCGTCACGCACGCACACGTATAAACAACGATGCGAGAGCCCTCAGAACACTTCCTCGTCAGCCCTCTATCGATGTCTGTGCAGCTAACGATCCGAGAAAGCGTGCATTTTTTTCAATTTTTTTTTTTTTTTTTTTTATTACAAAATAATTCTCGACTTGGAACTTTCGAACCCTTTGAAAAAAGCACATCCAACTATTGAAAATAAATCTGTTCTTAATATTAATCTTAATTGTCTAAGCTAGTTCGTGTCGATTGGCCCACGTATCGTCCCCACTGCTCTAAAAAAAAACCTCGCCCCCTTTCGTAAATAAAAATATTGTTACATCGTTGATGAAAAAAAAAATGTATGAATATATCGACGAACTAACGATGAACGATGATCCTTGCAGAATTATACGACGCGAGACGGGACAAGCCGTCGGTTCTCGTGACCTCACCAGGCTCGCCGGATCTCCACGCTCAGGGACGGGGCCGACATCCTCGGCATCCGCCGGGTAACGCCAACGTGGGTGGTACCCTCCAGGTGAAGCTCGGTTTCGACCCAGCGGGACTCGAGCTCATCGTCACCCTCGTATGCGCGGCCGCTCTGACACCGAGGAGCAACAGACAGCCGAGAAATCCATACGCCAAGATATTTCTTCTGCCGGACAAGAGGCAAGCGAAAAAAAAACGAAACGCAACAGAAAAAAATAATTAGAGTTCTCGTTATAATTCGTCTGCCGAGAATTTCAATCCTGTCCGATGCCAGCGACGATAAAAGCTCTTCGCCGTGACCTCCCAGTCTCCAGTTTATAGTTCGAACTCTTGCCAAGAGTCGCGACGTAGTATCCGCATGAAACGAACGACTCGGACGATTCTTGTAAAACCGTAAAGCAAATCGCGTCGGTTGCGTTGAAGAAAAAATAAAAGAAAAATGAAGCACAAGAATCGTTTCTTCGAGGTCTCTCGTTATTGGCAAGCATTCGGATCTCGGACGATTCTTGTAAAACCGTAAAACAAAACGCGTCGGTTGCGTTGGAGAAAAAAAAAGAAAAATAAATGAAGCACAAGGATCGTTTCCTCGAGGTCTCTCGTTATTGGCAAGCGATCGCGTTTCGCCCGGATGAAAATTGCAAGTCTGGAGGTCGTTCCCGATGTTGCAAACGTGATTCGGGGATGTGTTCCTCCGACCTCCCTTCACTTACAGTCCAAGTGTATACATAATTTGTAATGTATGTTGTGCCACATATCACTCGGTAGGAGGATGGTGGTGCGGCTAGCCAGTAGCATTCGCGTGGGCGAGAATTCTCCACGATGTAACAGTCGAAGCTCCAGGAGGAGAGCAGTAAGATAAATAATTTTGCAGAAGAAGCATCAGCGGGAAGGCGTCGGTCGGGAGCGGCAACTGGCTGGCTAGTCTCGTATGTTTGGTGTGTGTGTGTTTGGGTGTGTGTATGACGCTGGTTATTTTGGCACCGGTGCCAACGTCTTCCCCGCAATGTTACGAGCCCATAGCGTCACCGCTAGCATCCAGTCGTCGACGTTGTCTCCGTCGTTCCCTTCAACCCCTCCCGCCTAATGGCCTCGAACTTTGGCCACTTTCGTTAACTTTACAAATCCTTCCATTAACCACCACCGAGCGCGATGTTCGTTGAGATTCTCGTCGGGGGTATTCTCGTTTCTCCATTTATTCGTGTATCTCGGACAGGGTAATTGGCCGGTCCGGTTAAATTTACAAAAGCGCATGGTTTTTTTTTTTTATTATTATTTAGACGACTGTCTTCGGCGGGAGAATCCTTTCGATCGAGGCTTGTCAGCCGATAACTCGAATTTATTTTATTGCAGTGAAAAATCGAAGAGACGAACGAAAACAGTGGTAAGCACCAACGATCCGAAGTGGAATCAGACATTCGTCTACAACATCAGACGCTCCGAGCTGAGACACAGATCGTTGGAAATCACCGTCTGGGATCTCGTCAAATACGGAGCTAATGACTTTCTCGGTGAGGCGATAATCGAACTCGCTGCTTCGGAGCTTAACGAGAAACCTGAATGGCACTATTTGTTGGCGCACGAGGAACATCGGCATGCTGGGTAAGCTTCGAAATAATTTTTCTGATTAACGATTCTTTTTTTTATTACTAAACTTATTATTACTTAGCCGGGACACATTTTTTTAATTACTATTTTCGCGATTTATTTTATCTGCTTTTTTCCAACTGCAGTTATTATCCGGACCCAATCGACGACATGGTGATAACACCGGTGGATTGTCACCTGAGCCCACCGTCGACGACATCGAGACTGAGCGACTCCGATACATCGGAATGCGACATAACCGACTGCGACGTATCCAGGGAACAAAGAAGAACGGCTGACGGTGCGTCTCTCAGCAGCAGGGGTAGTTCGTCCAGGTGAATTTCTCTTTTTCATTTTATATGACGAAATCTCTAATATGTTAATCTCTCCTCGTCAATCTTTCTCTCCTTTTCCACAACGACCCCCTCCCCCCCGCCCCTCGATCTGTTTATCTACTTTCTACTTCTTATCGGTAAGCGGTTCCGGGTTTCGTGAGCGAGTACGTGTCGAGCTCGATTATATAAGGAAGCCGGAACTATTTTTCAAGATTCGAAATTATTGAGTCGACGAGAGTTTCGTGACGTAGAGAATCTCGTGCTTGCCCTCGACTGTGTTCTCTTGTTCGGGTTTATATATATGTATATATATGGGGCATTCCATTCCATTTCGACCTGGGTCTAACCCTTCACATATTGGATTGGGTCCACGGTTTTTTATATGACTGAACTAACTCTCGAAAGCAGCCAGATTTTTTATCAGTTTTTTAAAACATTATTTATAATGATTTATGATGTAAAAAAATTAATTCCTTGATCGTCACAATTTAAAAATCTGAAAAAATGCTGAAAATTCTTGTGTCATATTCAAACAAATTTAAGATTTGAGCCGGAGTGGATCTGCGTCTCCTTCTATTCATTTTCGGAAAAAGCACTGAAAAAAATTAGAAAAAATCAGTCCATCATGGGTTATCGCGTGACCAGTTTTATATGCAACATTGCACTTTTGGGATTTTTTTCAGAATTTTCCAAACGGCCTTTTTTAAACTTAAAACAAAATAAAAACTCTTCGAAAAAATCTGAAACAATTTCCAAAAATGTACTGTTGCATAAAAAAATGGTCCATCGATAACACATGATCGATTGATTTTTTTCTAATTTTTTTTTACTGTTTCGAAAAAAAATTCGGCCAAAATCGAAGATTACGCCAAACCATTCCGGCTCAAATCGTAAATAATTTTATATACGACACAAGACTTTTCAGAATTGTTTCAGATTGTTATGATTGTGGCGGTCAAGAAGTTGATTTTTTTTCATAATTAATTATAAACCATTTTTTTATCTAATAAAAAATCTGACTGCTTTTGAGAGTTAATTCAGTCATACAAAAAATTGCAAGTCCAATTCAAGATAGAAAGGGCTAGACTCAGATCGAAATGGTATGGAATGTCCCATATGTATACACTAAATTTATACTGTATAGTAGACAGTGTGCTATGGCCGAGTAGTGGATGTACGCTACGACGGAGAATCTCTGAACGGAAGTGTGCGAGCCGGCGTTTCCACCCCCTACCCAGGATACCGAGCGTTTTAAGTATAAAACGTGCTGCGCTATGACGCTTAATTCGCTTGGCTCGCATGACCGCGGCGCGTCCTATCAATCCGTGGAACTTCAGCCATAGCTTCAGCGAGCGTTACCACCGGCGAACGGTACCGATTATCCACCGGGGAGACGACCATCTCTCTAACCGCTCAGGCGCGTACTTATTATTATTTACGTTCGCCGCAGTATATCCAATGCGGCATGAGAACTTTTCGTCGTAATACGGTCTCGGCTTTGTCCGTCCTATAAAACCACAGTAGTATTTCAACATCCGAGCAAATTGTGCCCGGTATTTTTGACAATGGGACAATCCGTCCATCATTTATAAAAAAAGGACCTTTGTAACAATTCTGCAACGCGATTAACTGCGGACGTAGCCTATGCGGGGTTTCACACAATATTTATCTATCACGATGGATTGTTTATTTTATTGTTTTCACGAGCGGACAATAAATATCTTTGAGCACCGTAATTTTTTTTAATTTCATTTATTAACGGTTTTCTCTTTTTTACACGATGATAACAATAGACATAGCAGTGGTTACTGTGATAGTGAGCGAGCGCATATAACTAAAGTTACAACAATCGACAACTAGCAAACAGCAGTTGCCTAATATAAATTAATTTAATTAAAATAAGAATCAACAGATTACAAAAGGCTATAACACTGTGAAAAAAATTATCAATTTAATGTACAATCGTAATGAAAAAATAATATACTTTTCCATTGAAGTTAAAGTAAATTATAAAAAATTAAGTATTCACAATGTTTTAATACACTGAACATTAATTTTCATCACAATCATACATGAAATTTAGTATACCAGTTTTTGTAAAAAAAATGTCCCATCCGGTACATTAAATTTCATACGATTTTTTTTTTACAGTGTAAGCTTGAAAGAATTTATCATTAGCAATATATAGATTTTGCGTTAGAAAAATATGTAAAAAACAAAGTGTGAAATGGTTGTAGGTTTGCCGAGATGGCAATTCTGGCCTAAACTCGAGCGTGATTTTGATAATCGCCGAAATAATTTTTTTTTCCATCATCGGTATCATCCAAGTTCTTTACGAGGAGATTTCTGGTTTCGCCAGTCACTCCGCCGATTCTCCCCGTGTTCTTCCGAGCTGCTCCCGGCATTACTTACACTACATTTGCCTCGCAGTGCGAGGATTGATAATGTTAATAATACACTCCTGTAAACACGCTTACGAAGCGTCGAATAGATTCCTCGATACTATAGATCGAATAACTTCCGTATCTGCAACATGACAGTGGGAAAATCCTCCCGGCTGTTCGGCAACTGTACGTCGAACTATTCCAAGTTCCAACATCCCCGTTTACAGGACTCTTAACCAGCCCCGTAACTGTCCTCGTAACGGTTAGTATAGTGCCGGTGTACACAGTTAAAATGGGACGAAGGTGGCGGAGCCCGCCTCGTGAGAGGTAATTGGCAATAAGGTGGGAAGCAACGTTGGCAAAGAGTCCGATGCCACCCTCTCCTCTTCCACACCGATTCTCCTCTTCCTCCTCGCCCCGCAGGATTATCCGCGAAGGAATTTCTCGATCTCGACGCGTGCACTCGCCAATAACATTTCCCCTCAAAGTTGAACTGTATCATTCACGAGTCGAAATATTACTAACGATGGTGCAAAAAAATGTAAACATGGATATAAAAAATTCATAAGTTTTTATGCACGAGATCGACCTACTAAATTTGATCAGGCCGCGCATCAAATCTTCGTTGTCAAAGGGTCCGATGCAACCCACTCTCACACCAATTCTCTTCACTCTCCACGTCCTGCGGAATTATTCCCGCGGAATTTGTCGATCTCGAAGCCTGCACTCGCCAATTCCCTCAAAGTTACACCGTTTCACTAATAACCCGGAAAAAAAAATATATATATATATATATATATA
>JAPYZC010004271.1:0-11649 GCA_030522665.1 Ichneumoninae sp. A BG-2022a
AAAACACCACAGAAAATTCTTGGTGCTTGCCGGGAATCGAACCCGGGCCTACTGCGTGTGAAGCGCGCGCCGAGACCACTCGGCCACGCTCACCCCTGGCACATAGGATATATTTACCTTTATTTTTAACTCCCGACTGCCCGCTAGGGCAATAAAAAGACGGTAGCCCGTTGTGAAGGAAGACGTCTCCCGACTGTAGCGAAGATTATCAAGGAATTTATATAATTACGATTAATTAATTGTGTTATCATTCTTTATTGTTAGTTACTGCTATTATGGTTTATTGACAATATTAGTTAGTATTACAGCATTAATTATTTCATCCTTCTTTGAAGTTACATTTTTATTAACCATTTTTTATCGATAATTATTTTTGTGTTTTTTATTTATTTCCCCACCTGCATATCACGTAAAAATAAATATGGATTCTTTGCATATTGGTCGTTATCCTTATAATAGTGGTTTAGGGCTTATAATGGAAGTGCATCGTGGCAGCTAGCGCGTGGCATTTCATTCTCTTCACAATGTCGAGATTCCAAAAGACTATGAACAATAAGTTTGGAAACATTTGATGCTATTTCTGTTTGTTATAGAGGATACAACGAAAGAATTTTGAAATACTGGAAACAATATGAAAAGGCAATAACAAAATGTCCAACAACATAATCCTGACAGGAAAGTTGATCATCTGGGAATATAAATAAATCATTTTACAGACTGAGAAACAGTTTCGGTGCAGTTGGAGAATGCGAATACAAGAATTCAACAGACGTTTCCCCGACTGCATCGGAGACTTTCTCACAGTCTGAAAAATTATTTAATGCTTTTCCAGATTAACCATTTTTCAGGAACGATTTCTTTACGCAAAATGTTAAGTTTTATTTTTCTTTGATCCTTTTTATTGTGTATTGGGTATTTACCTTTTTTCGACGCGAATTTCCTTTAATCTACGTCTTGGTCAGGTTATTTAAATAACGACTATGTATATGAAAATGACGTTATTATTATAATAACGTAATTATGTATATTAACGTGTATTGTTAATAAAATATTAACATTGTTTTTAATATACCGGTAATGCAATATTCTTACATACGTGTCAATGAAATTTCATATACTGTATATGCATAAAACTTCATATACATTTATTGAATTTTCAAACAGACATTTTTTACAGTGTAAGAAGAACAGGAAATTGCTAACTTCAAGTCAATGTCAAACGCAAAATACTCCCCCATTTTAGTTGGGTGCTAAAAAATAAGAAACTTATACCATAAAAAATATTACATTTCGATACGAGTGCGAATAAACTTTTTCTGACGACTGTGACTTTGCAGCACGAGCCGAAAGCGAGTGTTGCAATCACACGAGTTCAGAAAACGTTTTTCGCACAAGTACCGAACAAAACGCCATTTCCCCACCGATCCTAGCAAGTGACGCGACTATTTGTGGTCATTTTGCGGTCATTGATGGAAAAACGACCCATCCGCAACTTAACAAGTGGTCTCTTTTTGGTCGTTATTCCGGACGAAAAGTGTCATAGAACGAGCAGTCGTTTTTTGGGTCTTTTGATAGTCGTTAAAGACGGTCGTTTGACTTGCTAGGGGAATGAAATAAAAATATTTCCTGTACTATGTGATAAATTGTTTATATTCGGCTAGTATGGCAGTTATTGGAATATTGTATATGGAAAAATATTTATTCGTGCGCAGAATACCGTATGGGATACGTCGCTTCAGTTACAGGAATGAGCCATTAACCCTGTAAGAGCTGCAAAACTGAGTATATCAACTGTCAACGAACAGTGTGCTTGGAATTTCTACCCCAGTTTAATGTGCACTGTCGCAGGACGTGTAATGAATGCCACAGGAATGTACGGTGCTTACTATTGAGCTGGCTGATTCGTGATTCGAGCGATATGAAATCATTGCGATACAATACATCATATCATAGAAAAAGGATATTAGATAAGGCAAGTCAATTATGAAGAAAATACAAAGTCGCACAGAAAAACACACAATGTCTTTTACGATGCAAAATAAGGTAAAGGACTCAGTTTATGAAACTTCTACGCAACTCTCATTTTAAGCGTGTAAAATCATAGGGATAAACAAGGAGGACTAAGAGCCGCAGTTTCTGAGGCCCCGAACGTGCGCTCCCCATTGGCTGCACATCAAGTGGTGGGGGACTCGACCATAGTCGAGTCGATGATTTTTGAACTGGAGGTACCTCTGACACAAACCGGGTTTGTGTCAGAAACTGGGTCCTTTATCTTACAACGTTTCATTATATAAAAGTAGTTGTTGCAGTGAACAGGATTCGAGATAGTTTACAAAAAAAAAAAAAAAATGAAATTTTCCCATCGCTTTCTCATAAGGTTTCTTTATTCCCGAAGCTTCCTATATGAGGAAGCGAAACCAACCAATTTTGATATTATAGTACACTCGGTCTGATTATTTACGAGAATGTTATTAATGAAATTGAATACAGAACCCTCGGCCGAAAGGATCTGCAAAACCATTCAAAATCTTATACAACTTGAATCGTTTTACCGATTTTCATAAAACCTATTCCTAGTATTCTATTCACTCTTTAGAACATATGTAACATATGTCAGCTCGATTACACAAAAGTTGTTGACATTATTTTTTGTTACATTACATAAATTTCATATCTTCACAAAATTTGGAGCCCTCGATCAATTTTTGCATAACTTAATACCAAATACTTTCGATCGTATTCGTCAATTTGCTTATCAAATTTCAGGTCAATGGCGGTCTTTGCCGAAGCCTTTTTGGTAGTGTACGAAATTTCAGCCTACTATCATACGGCATTCTTGAGTTACAGTGGTTTTAAAAGTTGCAAATCCACCAGACACATACATACACAAATACATCTGGGGGCAAGTTAAAAGTCACAATTTTCGACGTTTCAGACTATTTTAAATATTCTGACAGTCACCCATCAAATTTGTTTTTGTTTTCGAAAACTTGGCTCCCTCTGTGAGGAATCACGACGCCACAATTGTACTATATTCCTAGTTTCCTACAGGAACTCCGTGTAGACGAAGGGATTTTCTTCGACTCGGAAGCCTAACGGAACTGCGAAGTTCTATTACGTGGTAACGTGAAACTCATCTTTGAGCTTTGAAGCCCGTCTTACCTTAAAACCCTTCAACCCTTTCTTTGCTAGTCCTGATGTCACGTATTCACTCGTATATCCTAACTTCCGCTAACTGTCAACTTTACTGGTTGTTGTTCCATTGTGAACGGTGATGCCTCTCTGAAACAACTCTGATATCAAACCATCATCATTTAGTGTTGTTTAATGAATCTTAATTACACCATCATTTAATACTTGCATCAATCCCAATCGCAATTTGCGCTCGGTGTTTTGAATATGTGGTAAAGTAATATTCCATACCGTCCTCAACAACATTTTCGTCATATCCTTCATATAGTTTGCTAATTATCGACCGTGAATGTTGGATTATTTAAGATTGGCAGAATTTAAATTCTGTTCTTTCTCACCGCATAAACTAAAGTTATCCAAAATGAGGATAAATAAGCGCAACCCAAAAATATGCTGGCGATACTGCTGGAAGAGGCATCCATGCAAATTTTGAAATAACTCTATCTATTTTTCGAGACAGCAGAAGTTCAAATAGAAAGAATTGCCTCTGGTATGCATACTACCAGCACGACAGTCCGCGTAGGATCGTACCTACCGACACTTCACTATCACACTGTGTGATTCGTTGATAGAAGCGCGGCGTTACATAATGTGCTTGAATTCACAGTTGTCGCCTGTTGTTAGGGCTTCACTCCAGACTACAAGACGCTACACTGAAAGAAGGATGTGGTAAAAATGACTATACCGCTTCAGAGATATTACCATAGCACACACGGAAAGAAATGCTTGGTTGGTGCTATTTCTGACAGGCGTTATTTCTACACCGAAAAAATGCTTGATTGGGTCACCTAACTATTTATTAGTTGGGTATAAATTGGTTACTATAACGATTTGTTTCGTTACAATAACGACCTGTAATTAGTTGAGTCTACCATTAACAGTTAGATGACGCTAATAGTGAACACAACTAACTCGATTACTTAGTCTAACTACTAAAATAGTGTGCAAGATAGACAACGAATTTTATAGGCACCCTAACCAACTATAGTTGTTAGTGCGCCAACGCTCGGCGCGTGTGTCAGACAACCAACTGAAATTGTTGCCGCAACGAACTGTAGTTGCTCCGAACCCAAGTATTACATCCTTATACATGCAAGACAGTTGACATTTTATTAGTATCGGAAATCGTGAAGACCTACGAGAGACGAGCGGCCTTAATTACTTACTTAATTAATTAACGTTTATTCGCTTATTGGCACGGAGAGATGGAGCGGATTAGAAAAGTAGCAGATTTTAGTCCACACTTAAAAAAAAAACATGTTTATAACCTACCAATTCCCTTACAGACTCATCCGTATAACTAGTTCGTACGATAATGTTCAAGCAGCCGTGAATCTCATGTACAAGGTTAAAAAATATATTTTTCAAAATAAGTGTAACAGAGTGAATAAGATCGTAGACTACAAATCGCAGGGTTACTGGTTCAAATCCTCATTACCAACCATATTATTTATTCCGAGGTTTCCATGGCACGAAGGTAAAACAACGTCAGTAAAACAATTTCGAGTGATAAAAAACCATTCATGCGGTCGTGCAGATCAATATTTTGTATTAATCGTTTATTAACATTCGATATCGATTTTCCGATCGATATTGCAGCTGTGAGAGTCGTCGTATTGGCCAGCTCCGCAAATTTCGTACAGTTTACCTGACACAGACTCGTTCTTAATAAGTGCACATTCGGTTCAGTTTCGCCAATATCATAGACATAATGAAGTATATCGAAAGCTACGTTTACGGACACTTCAATTGTGTTTTGATCTCGTTTTGTCTTGGCATTACTATCTAACCTCACTTCGGGATACTCGCGTATGGGACAGTTTGTTAACCTCTCGAGCATATGTTTGGTAGTTGCTTCAATCAACCGATAGTCGACGTCTGGACCCTTCGATCGCCCGTATTCCACTTCTGCTCCCCGCGAAATTTTGAACGTACTGGGAATATAGCTTACTGTACAAAGGAAGATATGGAGTCAGTTTTGTATAAATACTTCGGATTATTCATGAAACAGCAGTATGCATTAAACGAAGCAATCAAGACCCTGGCACGTGAGCAGCAAAACCTCCGAACGTCCGTCGAAATGATGTGTGCAACCTTGACATCAAGAGCGGACGCTACCGATATAAGAGTTGATGACCTTGTTCAACGTACTGATGCCGTGGAACATTCGATCCACAATCTTAGAACGCAGTTGGTTGAGGATCATCAAATTTCATCATCCCACGAGAATATACTCACCGAGCTTGAAGACCGGAACAAAAGAGCTCGCAATGTCATCATGTTCGATGTTCCAGAACCATTGGATGATGGTCGTCAGGATGTTTCATTGATTCTGGAGCCACTTACTATCTCGTCTGCCCCCGTATACTGTGCCAAGATTGGAGCCTCAGCCTACCGGTATAAATCTTGTCATCTCGCGGGGGCAGTCCGTGTACGTCTTCGTCCTCTAGTCATCACGTTCAATTCGAGATCCGATCTCTTGGTTCTCAAAAATCGGCAAAAACTCAAATTAGGGGATCACACACATAACACACACACACATTCAAGTCAAAAGTGACCAGACTGAGATGCAACGCCAACAGCTTGTAGCGGCTAGAGCAGACCTGCAGGACCGGAATTAAAGGGGTGAAACTCATTGGACCATTAAGTTTCAACGTGGAGTTCCGCGAGTGGTGGAAATTTGGGTAAATGCGTCATGAAACATGATGCATCACAGTCTTATTTATAATTAATCTGCCTAATTCGAATATTGTCGTTGAGTTAGCTATATCAATTATTGTTCTAACAATTTTGTAGCGAGATGAATTGTACGAATTGTAGTTATCTAGGCATTTTACAAGGTTTATTTTATTGTTATTATTCCACCTAGTGCAGCGAATACATTGTCTTATTTCTGTGGCGTACTCTCTCAATCAGCTATTGTGTACTTCGCCGATACGTTTATGTATCGCGCTTGTAATTGGGCTCGGCTCATTTTTACACTAACAAACAAAATGAAATATTTTTGGTAACCTGTGCTGTTGGTCCAACCAAGTTGCTTGGTTGTGACACGCCAGTAAATTATTGAAGCAAGCAAGTAAATGGCTAATCCAAAAATGTCCCTAGCAGTTTACCCACCTAACAAGTTACTTGGTCTAGCGAATAGCATATCAAACAACTTAACAGAGTTAATTCAACCAATTTATCGTCTGGCGCTCAGAGCACTAAGACAATTCGTTGGGACAGCTTTTTTTTGTTAATCCAACTATTCCGGTTTTTCCGTGCATAGAAGTAGGGCACTATGGCGCCACCTATGGTAGGGGGAATCGGATTTGTGAGAATTTTTCTTAGATATTATGGTAAAAATTCTTGGATAATTTTAGCCTCTCTGCCATGGGTGGCGCCCTGGTGCCCTACTACTATGTGCATGTTGAGGCTGATACGATTCTGAATTTTTTAATACGATATCATTCCTGTATACTAGGCTTCGTTTCAAATATGCGTGCATGCTTGTAAACAACAGTTCCGATTCTAGAGTCGATGGTAGAACGTCGTGATGTCTCAAAAAAGAAAAAAAGTCGTAAATTAACTAATAAAGTTAATGTTTTTATGAAGCGGTGTGTTATTTTTTAAGTATAGAATAGTAGTACAAGTTTGAATTCAGTATGTTATCCGTGTTATCCGAGTTTTCGCTTATCCGACGTACGCTCTCCCCCACATTACCTCTGATAAACGGGGTCCTACTGTATCCCTAAAATTACCCTAAATAGCTATATTGGAGTAATTTTTACTCAAATGACAAACATATATTTACATTGTTTATATACTGCGCAGTGTACAATACTTATTTATATTTTTAATTGCACCTGTATAGTACAACTTCACTTATGAAATATACTTATTGACAAATCTTCTAGAAGGAACGTTTTCGCGTTCGTTTACATTAGTTCATATAGTACAAATCATCGGACTTATTCGTCAAAATACGTCTAGTACTCCAACGTCATCTTTGTTTACACTACTATAAACATGTTCGGAGCTAAAGCGTTTCAACATAATAGCGGTAGGTTAGAAATTATAGGATTCCAGGTTCAGGGTGCAACGGACGTGCATAATTGTCTCTAACATTCGTATCGATGTTGTGTTTCGCAGTTTATCTTTTACAACATTTACTATCGAAAGGCTGCATTCTACAGCAGTGTTTGAAAATGGTAGGCTCAACAGCCCCAGTGCAAGTGTGAAAATATTTCCGAATTAGTTCTTTCCTCCTGCGTTTTTCATTTCATTCACCTCCGCCCAAAAGCTTTCAGTGCTTACACAATTGTCAATTTGTACTCGATGAAGACGATTCCACCCCCTTATAGTCAAATCTATATCAGAGCAAAAGCTGTTCTTATATTTTGCAGCAATCTCTGTCTTTTTGTAATGATCTCTGTCTCTGTTTTTTTAGTGATCTCGCTGTACATCCACAAAAGTTTTCTCTGAAAATGTAGTCCACTATTGCAGGACATATTGACGTTGCTAACTTTACAGCTCACGCGAGGATAATCTCGGGCGGTACTTCTTTTCTTGCAAAAGAAAAACGTTATCATATTTCGCCCCTTTTCAAGTACGCAGTTTGTTTTGCCCGTTAAAGAGTTAAGGAGTTGGCGAAGCATCTAAAAATTCGTTTAAATGCAGAAAGAGCTAGTCTAGTGTTGGACAGTATTATCCTATGTTTCCGGTATGGACAACTCGCGGATGCATGTGCTTCAGTCTTTCCGAATGCTTTGCTTCGCCTAGGCAAGCGTGTACGGGGCGGCTGAAGTGCACGGTAAATTTTCATGAAACGCTTTTGCGGTTAAAGGAGCTAGTACGCACGGGTCAGGTCACACAAGGGACATACGTTACTTGTTTATTTTTCGTTCCACACGAAAGAGCGTTTCACAGTACCTCCACCCATTTGCCCTCATATCCAACTCCGTGGTAGAGGAATGGTTCTATCCACCACTTGGTAGTATGAAACGCGGGTGGCAGGAACGAAAGAGGAAGAGAAGAAGAAAGAATGATACGGTGGATGGCGTCACGAGGCAATGAAATAATGGAACAGAAAACTCGCCTATAACGAGCGAGAGACACGGAAAAGTCTGCCTCAAAACTGGCATATTTGCCGTCGACGTTTTTATAATTCCATTATCACAAGGGCTTTTTTCATTTCCTGCTTCATTCCTCTCTCCAGCTCTCTTTTTCACCACCTCCTCCGCCCCAACCCCCTCACACACACACACACACACACACAAACACACACATAGCACTCTTTGGTATTTTATTTCCAATGTTTTCACTCTGCCTCATTCGTGGTACTTCCCTATGACACGTATTCGGAACTCTTGAAAAACACGGGCAAATTCCTCTGGTACTTTCTGCTTGCAACAATACAGTGGGATGAGAGAATGTGTAGTCGAATAAAAAGATCTGTGTGAATTATTATCATCTTGCAGTACGGTATGCCGAAAGTGCGGATTGAAGGTCAACGAAAGGGAGATCATTAAGAAAAACAAAAAAGAAGTCGCCGCGTTAACCTTAGTAGGGGAGAGAGGGGTCATGAGATACACGAGATATCTTGAAGGTTTGAGGTGCATAAATTATGAAATTTTTTGTGGTGGGAAATGAGATAAATTAAATTATATTAGGCCTAATAAACATTTGATGACAAGTCGTGGGAAAATATTAATACGATCGGTGTAGGTAGCTCATTGTACCACACCAATGGGGTACAGTGAGCCATTGGGCGATTTTGGCTTTTTTCACAGAAATGATCACAGAAAAAACGTATAGACGGATGTCTATAGAAGCCATTTTTAAAAGTTATATATTGTTATATAAAGGTTATATAAAGGTCTACTACTTCGTTCCGTTAGCAACTCAGTTTCCGGCATCTTCAGGGCGGTGAACGCGGTTTTCCATTATTTGTACACGGGTTGTATTGTCGGTTCGAAAAAAAACTGTTTTAATATATAAATCGAAACCTTCTGAATGCGATTCAGCCATTATTGAAGTTAATTCAGTAGGATTTAATTATTAAATAATGGTTTTAACTATGACGCTCTTCTGCCCGGGTTTCCGTCATTTTTTAGATTTCATGCTAAAGTTTTCGTTATTATAGTGTACCCAGTTTTCGTCACTCGAGACGCAGCATGTCGGACCCAGTACCAAGTTTCAATTTTTATGTCGAACTTTATGGCAGCATAGTACAGTTAGGTATTATTATTTTCCAATAATTTGAAGGGTTGAAATTATATCAAAACATTAACTTCAATTTATAATAACTGCGATGCAACATGTGACGAAATTAAATCAAGCACGTAATCAGAAAATAATTTATTCCCAATGTAGTGGATAATAATACTTGTAGCGACACCGTCGGTATATGTTTTATGTTCCTTAATGCTTGCAAATTAATGCATTCAGAGATGTCGCGATGTACTTCGGCTAGAAAGCACTGAGAACCAATGCGACTTGAAATTACCGAAACGCGAGTTGCGACACGCGTTATTACATTATTAAATGAAAGAGTTTATAAAAATACATGTATTGCGGCGATATTCAAGAGTAAAATTGGGTCTTCAACATGCCGTCAATTTTTGTCGTATTAAAATAAAACTATTTATTTATTAGTATAACTTGCATTAGGTAATTATAATAACGACGGAAACTGGGCCGTTAACTTTACGAACAGATTGACAGACTGTGGGGTGGATAAATAGATAGATAAATTCGTTTATTTCATGTTCTGCGACCTAAACCCCCCAAGAACACTGTGGAATAAGCTACAAAACCATGACAGCCACAACACCAGAGCATGCATTTCTTACAAACCAAACAAAATTACAAATAAAAAACACCAATACGGAACGAACATGAAATAACATAAGAATATGAGAATATAATAATTTAAGAATACAAGATAATAAGTAAAAAAGAAAATAACAAAAAATATAGCAACAAGCAGAAAATAACAGAAAATAATATAATTCATATAACGGAAAGAAACGACATAATGCCCAGAAATCCTGAGTCGCCCCCAACGCCGTGCCTCATCTCTTGAAGCAAGAGGCCCAGGTACGCCCGCTTGAACACCCCCAAGGAGCCCATCTGCAGTGCTGAGGGTACTGTGGGTACACTGAGCCATTCGGCACATGTTTTCAATCAAGTTATTAAAATAATTCCTTATAGACGAAGGTACATAGAAATTAATTATGAAGGTTAATTTTCTATTAGTTTTTTCAGGTTCGACTAATATTAACAACAACAAAATAGTGACTCACTGCTCTCTGCTCTCCCCTACTCATGTCACTTTAGTTTGGTGTATTTGATAATCTGCGAAATTTTGGCGAAATCATAGGATCAAGAGAGGCCAGTGTTGGACATGATGCGAGCTCGTTCTCGAATGCGCTATATCGTGCTACGATAACCGACGGATAACGGATTGACGCTTCGTTATGTCGGCAGACAATAACTACTGTACTGTACCCCCGCAAGCACGGCCTGGGCGCTCGTCGCGTTGAATTATTTATGCAATTAGGCGCTCGCTGTTCCCACGCTGCGGGGCTGGCGTATATGAGCGGGGGTATCCATCTCGCCTCCGCGGGTGCGATATCATCTCTGGAACATATCTCTGTCTCACATACGCCCCAATTCATATCTATCTCATCCTACTTTAGCACTTATACCTGCGCACCCCCCGCAATCACTCTTTCCCTCATTTACACGAAAGGAGCGGACGGGGGGGGGGGAGATGCGGACATTTCAGAATTAACCCACAATAATTCGAGTCAATAACGCAGGTGGTGCCGAGTATATACGATGTTTGTTTATGATGGCTGGCGATACAACGGGGCTCGAATTGACTTGACCGTGTACATTAACGTTTCAAACCACTTTTCTGTTGAAAAAATTGATCAAGTAAAAATTAAACTTTGGATAAATATCTGAGCTCGCACAAAAAAAATCTTGTATTCTCTAAGTAAAACTATTGATTTTTCGCGGCACAATGAAGTCCACGGTCCTCTGTGCACTATGCAGCGCCGAAAAGACCCGATTTTGCACTCTATAGATTTTACCCGAGCAGAAATTACCGTCGGGCTGATGTCAGGTCCCTATCAGGCACGCCCTGTCTCCTCATCAGGTCCTGATAAGGCACCTTTATCAGGCCCTGATCAGATATGTAACGCCATGGCCCATAAGGTCCTGATCATTCTGCCTGATTACGGCCTTATCAAGTTGCCTGATTGCCGCCTGAGAAAAATATAATAAATATTTTTGATTTATTAGCGTTATTTTATCGGACTTGTGAACCTTTTATATTTGTTCTTTAGATTAAATTAACTGATTACTACGATCTAAACCGCGGAAAAATTAATTTTTATTTAACTCATGGTCGGACTTGAACCAGCGACCTTGCCAATGGGGACTGCTTTGGCGGCGCCTTAACCAACT
>JAPYZC010004272.1:0-12306 GCA_030522665.1 Ichneumoninae sp. A BG-2022a
CAATTCGCCGAAACCAAATGTGATTCGCGAGTGCAGAAGTGATTTTTCGGCTGTTCGGATCGCGTCAGCTAGGCAACACAATACTAAATATTAGTGCAATCAAGCACAAGGAATTAAAAGATACATTTTTGCAGAACATTTTGATCGTTGAGACGATCCGTTTCAGATTGTTATTAACCGTTGCCACAATAACTTTGCTAATAATTATGTGTGGGGTCGATTGTAACAGTCGATCCGGGTCAATTGTACCAGCAATAATTACTTTCTACCAATGCCAATACTAATACCAATATATTTTATTCTTAGATTCTAAGCAATCAGCGATAATTTATACACTTATAATTTGTAACCAACTAATTGGAGACTATAACATTTATATTAGGGCTGTATAGTTAGACCGGCTAAAATGTCTTAGCCGGGTAAAACAGCTTAGAAGGCTAATACATTTAAAATTTTTTAAATTTATATTTAAATTTTTCTGTGACAATGCAACCCAGTTCTATTTCTTAATAGCGGTCGGTGAAGGATTTTATTGGTACAGGAGGATGGTACAAATGACCCCACTACCCGTTACAATTGACCTCACCGCGGTCCAAATTCTTACCGAATTTTGTTTGTGTTTAAAGGGGCGGTGTTCGCAATTCCGTGCTACTTTCTGCTTGAAATGTTTAAACCAAATACCTAAGACTAGGTTAATGGTACACCATTGGATGCCGAAGCGTTAGACTCTCGGGTTTGTTGGTAAAAAAATAAAGAAGAATTTTTGTTACTTTTGTCCCCGGTCACCCCTACTATCCTTTTTCTCAGTGAGTGTACGATTTACAAGCTTTGCGATCGAGCAACTTTCCAAGGGGACATTGGCTTAACATCCGATGTTATTATCGCCTCCACCGCGTTCCTCGCATCTCCAGGATTTAGGGATACAACCGCCCCGTCAAGAAGAACGGTAGCTTCGAAAAGTAATTGCTTTCTTTCCGGAGCGATCCGTTGACAACGATATCCCGAGGCAATTCTGTTTCATCCCACGCAAAAATTCCCCAACATATATCTGGATCGCTCAAGCTAAGCGCAGTTTGTTTGTTTTTTTCTTATTTTTCAGAGAGTTCATGAGTAGCAATAGGGAAATGAGGGGTCGCATCTTCTGTCGTCTTTCGGCTCTATGGTTATTGGCGGTTCTTGTACTGTGCGCACCGGAACATGATCTGGTCGAGGCCCAGCCGGAGCCAGTGCCGCCGGGTCTCATTTACAGCGACAACTACGTCGACGATGCCGAGAGCTTCGTGAGTACAGCAATCTCACGATAACTCAACGCGCGATTCCTATAACGTGACAAACTCGATTGCGTAATTGAATCGCCAATTGATACCGAATTTCTTAATAATACTCTTTGGCTGTTTCTTTTTTTACAGCTGTTGCTCCAGAAGCTGAAGCAGATAGTCGAGCGGAAGCACGAGGTTATCGAACAGGCTCGCGAGCTCGTCGACGAGCAGATGGAGATACAGGCGATGCTCGATGCCGAGAACCGAAGAAATCAGCGCGAATACTCCGCCGAAGACGTCGAGATGCTGCCGATACCGAGCGCGGTCGTCCATCATGGGTCGGTGCACTCGGGAAAACGAACGAATTGTAAGTCATCTGTCGTTAAGGATATCCGTACCAAAAGTTTTTTCTGTTCGATCTTGATGAAAGTTAGAGGAGAGCGGAGCAAAATGGGGCAACGGGGCAAAACGGGGTTTTTGGGCAAAACTAAATTTTCCAATAATTTTCGGATCGGACAAGGTGGCAAAACTGGGCAGAAAAGCCTGATGTATCCGATAGGGCGAATTCGGGCATCCAAAAATTATTGGAAAATGACGTTTTGCCCCGAGAAGAAAAAAACACGCTTTATTTGTTGGCATTTTTAAAGATTTTTTGACGGTCTAGTTTTTTTGCAACGCGATTTCAGTCATGTATTTTAACATGGGAAAGGTCGGATCCAACCTCAAAAACGATGCAATGTAGCGTTTATCGCAGCCAATTAATGCGGCAAGACGCAGTTTTCCAATAACTTTTGGAGGCTAGCGATGGAGGTCCATGGGGCAAACGCGGTTGAAAATCCGGATGTATCGGTGGGACAAAATGGGGCATCCAAAAATTATTGGAAAATTGAGTTTCGTCCTCACCGTCCCGTTTTGCCCCAGTGTCCCATTTTTCTCCGCTCTTCCCTACTTTACTACAGACAGTGGCCAAATTTGGAAAAAGATTTACGGTCTCGTTTTCAACTGCCGTTAAAAAAATGAAGCATCCATCTGTTTCTAGCACACTTGCTATGTATTGCCTTTCTCTCTTTTTTATTTTTTATTTTTTTCTCTTTTTTATTGTTTATTTTTTTATCGAACAAAAATCAACGCTTACTTAAAAATCTGAAAAAACTATAAGTATTCAGAAAAATAAACGAATCATTTTGATAAAAAAAGTATTGTTGCCGGATAATTTGTTAACCAATGAATTTTTTGATGAATTTGTTAATAACATTTTGCAATTATTATTATGCAAAATTAATCTTCTCAGTACCTTTAGTATACACGATTTTTTCCGATTTTTACACCATCAAGAAGTACTTGCAATTTTCTCTTATTGTTGTCGAACTTATGCGAAGTCGGCGCGCAGCGAGACTCCCTCCTTAAGGATCTACCGATACGAGCAAGCAATTTCGCTACCTTCCATTCATATTTTTACCCGGTGATGCATAGAACCTTACCGACCTTCCGGGCAAATTTATATTTCATATCCAATCATTCGCAGTGCAAGAGATTTAATTTTTTTTTATGAACATTCGAACGGTCTTTCATACTTCTAGACCACACACGACTAACGTAACCGGAGCGATTTCATGAATTATTCAACACTCACTAGAATATTGCATAGTGCCATTCCCCCCCCCCCTCCCCCCTCTCCACCGCATGGGATAGTTGGTTACGTTTTATCGAGACGATTAGGGTAAAAGTGGTGAATACGGCCCACCGCGATTAATACGTAAATTAATGATATACGGACCGGGCCATATTCCCCACTTTTACCCTAAGAGTTGTCCGCGCATTATCAGGTGGCGAAGGATTATAGAGGAACGGATGTCTCGACCTTCCGTTAACTGGCCTACCCGCGATTCGACCCGAGTGCCTTATCATTCCTCGTCAACGTTTCGTCGGCACGTTTATAGTTTTCCTTTCCGTCCCCTCGAGAAATCCTTCTGGGTTACCAACCCTCGATCGCGCGGCATTACAAGTTCAGAGCTTTCGTTACTCAATCTGCGGAATACTGGACAGACGGTTCTCCCACGTACCGCGGGTTTTCCTACGAAAAATTCTCGCAACAACTATCGTCGGTGAGCTCATGTTTGGACGTTGCTCTCCGCCCGGCAATTCCCAACTTTTCTAGGACGTCATACCGTCTCCCTACTCGTCGAAAAAGAGCCGGCGGCTAATGGCGCACGCGTTAGAGGAGATTATCGCGAGTTGCCGAGAGCTATGCCAAGGTCTCCCTATCGTAAACGAAGGAGGATGACTTTGCTGACTTTGGGTCATTATCTCGGGAAGGATAAAACGTTATTTTATTTATTTATTTTTTTCACGATTAAACCAATAAGTTCGTAACGGTAGATTTGGCGGGTAACAAAAAATACATTTTTTAATTAGTAATCAAATAAATATTATTAAAGGCAATCCATACGGTTACGCGATATTGTACTTTGGTGATTCGAATCGCTCTTGCCCCTCGATTGCCCTTGTAAAAAGGGTGTAGGATTTGTGTCGATTCTCGTGCGCGAATTCATGGATCTCAGGCCAAAGCTTATTCACTGTTAAAAGGTATTATAATAATAGCGCGCAGAACCATTTTAATCAATTGTTAAAAACAGATAAACTAAAAACGCAAACAGTATCTGTAGTTACGATTTTCGAGAAACCGGTTCAGTGGTGAACACAAATGATAACGAATAAATTGGCGTGCAAGGCATAATTTTTTTTTTACCTACTTGACACCTTCGACAAAACAGTTGCAAAGCAAAAATCAACATGTAGTGAATATCAGTGTGAGTGGGAGAGAGATATGTTTTTTATGGAAATGCGTCTGAGAGTGCGTGCGAAAAATAAAAAAATTTAAACTTGCGGGAATGAAACCGAGAGCAAAGCAAAAATCAGCTAAACTAAATACTAAAGAAAAAGTGTCAATTAAACGAAATTATCTGTCACCCTCTGTCCCCAATTATTCCTTCGATTTTATCCTTCGGAAGGATAAAACGTTATTTTATTTATTTATTTTTTCACGATTAAACCAATAAGTTCGTAACGGTAGATTTAGCGGGTAACAAAAAATACATTTTTAAATTAATAATTAGATAAAAATTATTAAAGGCGACCCATACGATTACGCGATATTGTACTTTGGTGATTCGAATCGCTCTTGCCCCTCGATCGCTACGCAAATCTGGCGATCATTCCTAATTTTTTTATTTTTTCTCAACACGGTCACATGCCCGATACGGTGTTGCATCAAGTATAATCTGGGAGAGACCGGCGCCAGTGGGAAGATCTGCGATAGACACAAAGATATCTTCTCCGCCAATTGAATCACTTGACTCTCGGTGACACCTGACACCCTGACGTCACGGGTAGCCGATCTATTCGACTCGTTTCATCTTTCTCCTCCTCCCGAGTTTCTCCGGACGACCGCAAATAGAATGCCCCAGTATATCTGGCACAGAGTGTCGTGCCACGCCGCGATTTGACATCGTCGGCACGAGATCGATCGTCCCGCACGAGGGAACCCAATTTATCGGGATCGAAGAAGGCGCCAGTTTGCCGCGCGATCGTACGACATTGTACGACTCCCTCGATCAACCGTCACGAACTACATCGTCGCTAATCGTTCGGTTATTTTCCTACTTCGCCGCACCCACGTGTGCCCCTTCCGGAAAGATCGGCAAAATCGCTCATTCACTCAGACGCAACGATCTATCGATTTCGCACAACTCCGACGATTTCTTCGATCGATGTGTATCAACGATTTATTTCTTTTATCCTAATCATTTTGTGTACAGCGTTTGAGCTTTGTCAACTGAGCTCGACGTCTTGCGAGGGTCAAGTTCACGGCCAGGTTCGATCGAACCTGTGACGTCGATCCGATTTATCGTCGACCTTTGAGAGTGTCTCCAATCTTGGGACGATAGATCTCTATTGAACGACATCCCGAAATATTTTCTGTTGCAGACATGTCACTGTGCCACTTCAAGATCTGCAACATGGGCCGAAAACGTCAGTTGTGAGTCCGGGACCTTCCGATCACGAATCGCTGCGCCTCACGATCCTGCATTAATCCATCATCCACGCTACTCCTAATCGGCAAGAGACGCTACAACAAAATTCGACAAGCATTCGGAAACCGACGAGAGCGCAGCGACCGAACTTCGTCAGATCGCTTGGACGAATCGAGGGGGAAAAAGAAGACTCGACCGAAGTTACCGATCAACGAAGTTAACGGGCAATAACAACAAACAACAATAACGAAAATACAACCGAATACAGAGAACGCAAAGACCCTCGACTTCGCTTCGAAACTCACCGTGTTTTACTACTGACGCCACTTTGCCACGGAGATCGATCGATTAATAATGTCTTGGAATTCGGTATTGTACGGAAGAAACGGGAAAATAATGGCTGCCCGATGGAACTGACGGAGAAGCGGCTTATCGCCGAGGAAAAAAGGGCTCGAACAACCCCCAATGTTCGATCGGCACCGAGGAGCCGCGTTGACAAAATTTATCTTAAGCGAGGAAAGTGCGAATAGAGACTCGTCGATGGACCAATTCGGTAAGAATCGAGAGAGAGAAAGAGAGAAAGGACGGTGTAGACGCGAACTTCGACACACGAAACAGTCTCGAAATCAAAGTATATATTTATATAAACCGACTAAAACATTTCGCCGCAGAATTTTACTCGCCGCCGGAAACGAACATTTTCCTCGACCCAATAAACTCTGACACGAAATTTTACCATTGACAATGCAATAAATTTATATCTTTTTTCCATTTTTTTTCTTGCAAAAACGTTTGGATTATTTATATATTCTATTAAAAAAAAAGTGTTAGAGATGCAGAATTCTATACGGTAAATTGTTGGGCCCTCGACGATCTTTTAGAAGGCAAAGTTTTGACTGAGATGCACGGGATGACATATAGGAGGAAGATATATAGTAAGATTTTAAGAATCTTTATATCATAAATATTTTTATACTAGCTATTGACAATTTAAACAGTAAAATTTGCAATACGTACATTTTTTCAGAATTTATACTATGTAGATGAGAATAGCTAGGATAAAAATATTTCGTATATAAATATTAATAAAATTTTAATAAACTGTTTATCTCTGTGTAAATTGTTTCTGTAGTGTCCGGTAGTATGTGTCCCGATAGAAGCGAAAGGGGTTGAATAGACGAACACAAAGACTCAAGAGTTAAAGGCGCAAACACACACATACACACACACATACGAGAAAACCCAAAAACCTTTAGTATTTAACAGTATGCTCTCACACGGAGACATTGCATTCGAGAAGATACGAGCTTCGCGAATCCGTTATTATTAATTTTCTTAGCGTATTATAATGTATATTACCATTAGCGCAGCCGGAATGCCAAAGGGTTTTTTGACAAGTATTTCTCAATTTCTTCATTTCTCTTTCCCTCCCTCGATCGCGATAAGACGAGAAAAAAACGGTAAATCCAATTGAAACTTGTTTTTCATACCGTCAATTAAACGTTGCCCGGGCGCAACGTTTCATGGCGAAGAAATACGAGAATGCTATGTATGATATGCAGTGTCTCCGGCGGGCCGACAGTAACTTACCGAAGCGCGTATTCGCATATTTATTCTTATTTGTCTCTTAGACTACATATAGCGTGTAATGTAGAAAGGGTGTAGGATTTGTGTCGATTCTCGTGCGCGAATTCGCTGATCTCCGGCCAAAGCTTATTTACTGTTAAAAGGTATTATAATAATAGCGCGAAGAACCATTTTAGTCAATTGTGAAAAAAAAAAAACCGAAAAACTAAAAACGCCAACAGAATCTGTAGTTGCGATTTTCGAGAAACCGGTCCAGTGGTAAACACAAACTATAACAAATAAATTGGCGTGCAAGGCATAATCTTTTTTTTAACTACTTGACACCTTCGACAAAACAGTTGCAAAGCAAAAATCAACATGTAGTGAATGTCAGTGTGAGTGGGAGAGAGATATGTAGTTTATGGAAATGCGTCTGAGAGTGAGTGCGAAAAAAAAAATTAAAACTTGCGGGAATGAAACTGAGAGCAAAGCAAAAATCAGCTAAACTAAATACTAATGAAAAAGTGGCTGCGGCCTGCACCCTTCGCTAAACTTATTTATGAATCATTATTAGTTTCCTATTAGATTAATTTTTTTTTCATCTCATCATAGCTATAGCCAAACTATTTATTTAAAAAAAATAATAATAATCGTCCAAAAAGTTTTATAAAATTATCAACGAAATTATCTGTCACCCTCTGTCCCAAATTATTCCTTCGATCATCACTTTACCTAGATTACATTATGACTATTAATACTGTCTGACTTCGAATACGCATAGACGTGTAATGTTGACATATCGATATGTATTAAATTATATTACCGTTTATCAATGTATATCGTACCTGATACGCCGATATAAAAAATTGCACAATTCTATATACATATTTTACGAAAAATCGCGAGGACGCGCCTTTATGGAAAATTTCGTCTTCCGATTTCTCGGCCACAAAGAAGATGTCAAGGGAAGACCCCGGTTTACGGTACATCCGATAGCTCTCTGTACAACTCTTCATGTAGAACCCTCGATATTAACGGAATCTATGGCAACAATCAATAAATTATATAACGGGAATGTAAACGGCGGTTTCTTGTCATCGCGCGATAGTCGGGATCCCCAGAACTCGATTTTAAAAAAACATCCAGAAGCTACAAGATCTTATACAAGTTCATCAATAAGTATGAGTAGAATAAGTAATTTTTTTTCCTCGGTCGATTGCAAATCGAAGTTACAGAATCGCCCGAGCGTCAAGACCAAATTCCGCAATCGTCTTCTCGTGATGACATTTCGAAATTCATCCGAGGCGGATCATCGTAGGGCTGACAATTTATTTTTTATTTTATTTTTCTCACGCGTACTTTACAGGCGCGTGCCGGCCAATGTTGAAGCTGGCGTTAATCTGCGCGAAGATTTCGTAACAAACAAGTTCTCGAATAAAATCGGACCACACGAGACGTAGATACGTGCGGAGACGGTGTGAAAGGAGGGGTCAGAGATAAATTCGAATGGTGGCGTCTGTTAGATAAATTTTTAAGCGATACCTTCGAGCCCGGATGAGACATACGGATTGAAGAAGCCTGGCGAAATTTGCTCGGTAGGGAACAGTTAAGTATATTTCGCTCTTGCCAACAATCGGTAAAGAAGCTGCGATATCTGAACCAGCAAAGTGCACCATCTTTCGTCGGAATGTTACATGTTTGACTTTATATTACCGCGTGTTCGTGCCTCGTATTGATAAAAGATAACAGACTGATGTCACACTTAAAATTAATAAATCATATATCGTCAAGACAGAGTTATAAAAAAAATAACAAAAAATACACGAAGAAAAAAATAATTTTACAAGAATACGCTTATCAAAGTACGTATATGAATGTTTGGATATTGAAAGTATTAAAGGATTAACCTAAAAATCGTGAAACATGCGGCAAATAGTCTTTTTACTCACTCTGAGATATTGTCTCCGATTTAACGCTTTAACGACACTGAACAATTTTTTTATTACGATTTCACCAAACAAATAAATGTATTCATTAATTTAGACTTCACACATGGAATGCATAATAACGTCAAAACAAAGTTGTCAGGTTGTCACGTGAGAACTGTGACCTCACATACGGCTATTCCTGTGTCGACAATGCGCACTATGTGCGGAATTGGAAGGCAATTGAAAATTCGATACCAACCGAGTGTCAAAACGAAATTTACATGAAAACTCTGTTTAAAGTTAATTAAATTCGGCATTTGCAATCATCAATTAATTAAATAAACAATTCATCAATTAATTAAATAAAAACTATCGATTCGGGTATTATATCGGTTTCTTTAAATTTTGACTTGCTGACAGACGGTTTCGTCGATAAATCGCTGGACCGGAAGTCGGTAAAGTGGAGTACTCCGAAATTACGATTGGTAAGAAGAGATTCTCACCGAGTCGACTTTAAATCGTTGGTAACGAAATAATCACATACAAAACCGCAATTGATCAATAAACGAAAAAATATTTATGGGACATTTTTTTATTTTACCCGTTCCGAACAAACAATCTACCGTAATTGATCGAACGTGGCATTTTCCATGACATCTTTCTACCGCGCGTAAAACAGGATATATAAAATCACTGTGGTGATCATTCGTGTGATTTGCGCATTTATCTAAATCATTTTTTACAAATTGCCCTGCATGAGAAATAATTATTTCATTTTATCTCGTTGATCGCAACCTTTCCCGAGGACAGATATCTTTGACGTAAATTTGTCTCTGCGTACAAGTGTCGACAGCTGCAGCATGCATCGCCGCCGACAGGAACATTAACTGACCGATCGATGCCGCTTCAAAATAACCGTTCGCGCTATACGTTCGTTATTGCAAGAAATTCATCGACGCACGCACACTGTTCCGCACGCGTATATTTAATTCTGAATCGAGCCAACGACACGGGACGTGCTGGTATACTGCTGGGGACTAATAAGTATCATGATGTATCAAGACAATATTTGTCCGCGATTAATGTCATTGATTGAAATAGTAGTTATGTAGTAAAAGTGCATTTATTGACAATATCGTGTAGTTTTATACGATAACTGTATTTGTTCACTATATATAGTGTTCACACTATATAGTGTGAACTATATGGTGTTCACACTATTCACATAGGCATTGTGAATGAGCCATCAACCGGAGTGCTTCAGTCCAGGGCTGTCACCATTTTCGGGTGGATTTTTTAATTAATTTTTTCTTTTGTTTAATTATACTTATTGCTATAGTTTGGTATTTTCCAGTTGTCATATCCGGATTATCTTTTATACCTGCTTTTATGTTTTCTGTACAGTAAAAAAAGTTGTGTAGTAAAAGTGCATTTACTGACAATGTCGTGTTGTTTTATACGACAACTGTATTTGTATCTCTATATAGTGTTTACACTATTCACATAGGCATTATGAATGAGCCATCAAACGGAGTCCTTCAGTCCAGGGCTGTCACCATTTTCGGGTAGATTTATTAATTAATTTTTTCTTTTGTTTATTATACTTATTGCTATAGTTTGGTATTTTCAAGTTGTCATGTCTGGGTTACGTTTTATACTTGTTTTTAAATATTTTCTGCACAGTAAAAAAAAGTTTGTGCTTTCTGCAACAACTTATTATCCACAAACGTCAATTTTTGTTTTGTTAATTTTCCGCTGACACCATCCGGCTCTAGTGTCACAAACAAAAGTGCAAACTAAAATTGTTAATGACACGGGAAATAAAAGGACAGGTTTTCATTAGTTGACAGATATGATTGAAATAATAAATTAATGTAATTTGATGTTTTTTTCACTGATAAAAAGAAACGGTTGAATTAACCGAGGCGCGGTAAGATACGTTCAAGGTTGTCATTTAGTTGATGCAAAAAAAAAAGTTTGTTTAAATCGACAAGTTTTAAATCGATTGAAGCAAATAATCTTTTAACAAAATAATGCTGTACTTGCTCCAAAGAAACAACAGCTTTGAACGTCTATCACCGTGACTTTTG
This sequence comes from Ichneumoninae sp. A BG-2022a, assembly GCA_030522665.1. Lineage (NCBI taxonomy): Eukaryota > Metazoa > Arthropoda > Insecta > Hymenoptera > Ichneumonidae > Ichneumoninae sp. A BG-2022a. The sequence continues at coordinate 10,878 of JAPYZC010004272.1, forward strand.
ATCAATCCAACCACGTTTTTCTCAGTGTATCGAATGGTCAAATCGAAATGATCAAAAGTCAAATGCAGACACCACGTTTTGCATGGTTTTTCCATGTCGAATCGATTCGTCCGCTTTACCCCTGCACACGTTCTATTTCGGGCGCAAGAAAATTCAATATTTTTTAGTCTGCAGGGAATTCACCCCAAGGCACTTATCGGCCAGTAACAGTCCTCCCCCTGGCCATGTTACGGCTGATACAATTTTCGTGGAATTTCGGTTAGATAATATAACGACGAGGCAGCTCTTTGCTCTTTTGCCTCCTGCGTACCCGGTCATACCCGAGAATACCCTGATACCTGCTGCCAACCCCTGTTCGATCATTACTCGACTCGACCTTTCCACAGACAGAGGGGTAATGTCGTTAGCATCCGTGTGTAGTGGGCAACGTCCATCCCCGTTGTCGTTGTCCGCGAACGCGGAAACGATGACAAGCATAGACCGTTACGTATATACGTATTCGCCATAACAGCTCCGTGGCGCGAACCCGATGGTTCCCGATATATCGATGTCTACCAAAATTTTGCCCACGGACTCTCAAGATAGAAAGCAATACGTACAATACTCCGAGAGAATCTTCCCGGGAAAATATCCACCGCGCTACTCACTTTCTCCCGTCCGCACAATGTAAATTCACGATGGCTGGCAAACTTCGGCAACAAAACTTGTACCAACGCGTGCGGTGCGGTACAAAACCTATTTATCCTGCTTTTGCGGCATGTGCACCTTATGTAAATAATAATAACACTTTTGCATATATAAATTTTCTCGGAAAGGGCATTTTCCAACACTGTGCGCTTTTCCAATAATTTCGATATGAAGCTTAAGAGCACAGGGATTCGTTTTAAAGATTTAATGTGCACAGTGGCTGACATTTTTATTCGGTTATGGTACTTTTAAGTCTTTGACCGTTAATCGGTCGAAATGGCCGCGATCTTGTTAGGGTTTACGCTACCCCAAATCCAATTTCGCGTTAAACTTCACCACGGTTGGCAAATTTCGGTGAAAAATCTTGTAACAACGCGTGCGATGCTATGCAAAATCTATTTATCCTGCTTTTGTTGCATGTGCCGCTTATGTAAATAATAACTATTTATCCCGTACAATTTTTTTTTGTGGAAACTGGCATTTTCCAACGCTGTGAGTTTTTTCAATAATTTCAATATGAAGCTTAAGAGCACAGGGATTGCCGCTTCGTTTTAAAGATTTAATGTGCACAGTGGCTGACATTTTCATTCGGTTATTGTCCTTTTAAGCCTTCGACCCTTAGACGGTCGAAATGTCCGCACTGAAAAAAAAAATTTGCTTGCGGGCTGCCGAAGAAAAAAATGTTTGTTTCAATTGTACTTTCAATTCTTACAATTCCATATGATATTGAAACAACGACAGC
>JAPYZC010004273.1:0-10780 GCA_030522665.1 Ichneumoninae sp. A BG-2022a
CGGTACTGCTGATCTGTCGGAGGAAAGGCGACAACGTTGCCCGTAGAATTGTTGAGAATTTAATTCGACACACGAACAGTTACAGTAAAGTTTGGATTGGCAGCCGATGCTCAGTCGGTAATGAAAACGTAATCTGAAATCCTGCGTTACTGTTGACCTGTCGGAGAAAAGACGAAAACGTCGCTACTTAGAATTGTCAATAATTGAATTTCACATACGAACCGATACGATAAAATTTGGATTGTCAACGGAAGCTCAGTCAGTAACAAAAACTGTCATCCGAATTTATCAGACACTGTTGATCTGTTGGAGAAAAGACAAAACCGTTGACCGTAGAATTGTTGATTGAATTCGACACACGAACAGTTACGGCAATATTTGGATTGCCAGCCGATGCTCAGTCGGTAACAAAAACTGTAATCCGAAAACCTTCGCCATTGTCGACCTGTTAGAGAAAAGACGAAAACGTTTCCCCGCAGAATTGTCAATAATTGAATTCGACCCACGAACGATTACGGCGTAATTCGAATTGCAGTCTTTGTTACCGACCGAGTTCGCTTCGTTCCGGTTAGAGGTAGAAATAGGAAAATTTTTATTGAGACCGCATGGCCAGCCCAGCCCAAAAAGCTCAATCGTTCAGCGAGTGAAACGAGTTTCTCTTCGTCAATGCCCGGCGGTCGGGATTGCAATAACGACCAAACCATTCGGACCGCGTGTTGGGCATGTTAAATCGTTCAACGACGCGACAAACGATCGCCGGGACAAATTTATTTTCCGTCTCTCCGCAATTAATCCGCGCAAATCCGGCGAAAAAAAGTAACGAGTGCTTGAAAAAAAAAAAAAAAAATCTCTGCGACGAGCAACAGATTCGACTCGACCAGCAATAGCGTAAAAGGCGAGAAAATGAGAAACGCTTTTCGTCCCTTGGCTATGAGGTTCGACGTCGGATCGCGAGACGAACGGACGGAGGGAAGAGGATGAGGAACAAATAAACTTTTATCCCGTTAACGGTGCGGTCTTCTCCGAGAGGGTGGAAAAAAAACACAGCCACAGTTTGCGAAGAGCAAGCATGAAAGGTGAAGAAGGAACAAACATTTTTATCCTCCACCGATTCGCCGCTTCGATGCTGGCGAAGCATCGACGGAAAGATGAGAAAAAAAAGTGCGAGGAAAATGAACGAAGAGGAGCGAGCGAAGTGCCCGCGAGCTCGAAGAGGAGAGAAAACAGGAGAATGAAAAGAAAAAGGAGGAAACAAACATTTTCATCCCTCAATATCCGCCGGTCAGATTGAGGCCGGATGGCGGAGGGACGAAACTTCCACCGAGTCGACGCGAATGCGACGCCGCTGCGCTCGCGTATATATTTTTCCGGAGTAAAAACCCTTCGTCTTTTCACCCCCCTCCGTCTCAGCCCGTGCAATGTCGCGTCGAGTGTAAGTGCAGGTATACAGTCGAGGCTCTCGCAAACTGGGACACGTAGGAATAGTCGTCGGTTATGTGAAAAATAATGTCGCACTTTCCGGCTCCGGAGATATATTGATATAAGATGTCGCTACAACTTAGCGAAATCAACAACGTGCGTAGGGCAGGGCGGACAGAAAAAATCGAGATGCGTCAATATGGGAAGTCCTAAATTGGAAATCTGAAAATTATTGGAAACTTGCGTTTTTAAAAATGCAATTTTTCAATAATTTTCTAAACATTTTCAATAAGTTTCTATACATTTCCAATAAGTATCTAAACATTGTCAATAAGTTTCTAAACATTTCCAATAAGTTTCTAAACATTTTCAATAAGTTTCTAAACATTTTCAATAAGTTTCTAAACATATTCAATAATTTTAGGTCGTTCTATTTTGCCTCATCGATGCATCCCGATTTTCGGTCCTATTATGGATACAAGACAATGTTACAACCGAGCAAAATCAACAACGCGCGCAGGGGGAGCGGGGCAGAATGGGACAGAAAATCGGGATACATCGATATGGGGCACAAAATGGGGACGTCCCAAAATAATAGACAAAAAAAAAGTATGAAGGTAGAACCGAAGATATTGCGCACTTGCAGTTACGCGGTAGTTCTCTGTACTTATGTACGTATATCAGCGTTTTCTAGCGGGAAGTTTCGGTGTTTCGCAGCTTTGGAAATAGAGGTTTCTCTGAACCGAAGCCCATCGAGTACTGCTCGATACACTGCTCGAATTCAAGCTCGATGCTAGAACCTTCACGGAACGCACGATTGAGTGCTCTATCAGCGATGGGAGGTGAAGTGCCGTAGCTACGGCGGATCGTTCCATTTGAATCGTGACGCGCGTCAGCCCGGCGAACGAGAAACGTCACGGTGAATGAGATCGCCCGTCGTCGAGTGCCTTCTCTAAACGTCGCATCGAAATATCATTTTTCATAAATAAAATTTAATCTGCAAAATGTAAGTCGTCGATCAAATGAACTGTAACGATTTTACCTTCGAATTTCATTTTCTAACGCAGTTTTATCCACCTATCTCCATACACTTCATACGAACTTTATTACTTTACTCTGACACACTTTGACTTTCATACCGTTTCGCCGGTGAAAGTTTGCAAACGCTGTTATAAAGAAAAAATATTATGCAAAAATGTAATTCATTGATCAAATAAACGACAACGATTTTATCTTTAAATTAATTTTCAAACTGTTTTATCCATATATTTCTATACGCTTCGTACGCATGTTTTTTTTTACTGTACTCTGACACACTTTGACTTTTATACCGTATCGTCAGCGAAAGTTTGAAAACGCTATTATATTTTTAAAAAATCGTAATATGCAAAAATGTAAGTCTGGTTAAATAAACGGTAATGATTTTACCTTCTAAATTAATTTTCAAACGCAGTTTAATCCAAGTATCTCCATACACTTCATACGGATTTTATTATTTTACTCTGACATACTTTGACTTTATATACATTCGCCGGTGAAAGTTTGCAAACGCTACTATTTTTTTTTTTTTTTAATTTTGCTACCAATTCACACAATGCCATTGTAACATTCTCGTAGTCTTGATTCGGGTCATGGTAGAAATAATGATGAAGAAAATAGAAAAAAAAAAAAAACTCAGCAATTGAGTACGTGCCCGGTCAACTTTAAATCGAGAAGTGTAATTGCGAGAGTATTTCGTTGCTCGGACGGAGATGTGAAGACACGTTCGTATATGTTGGGATAAAGGTATGGGGTTACTCTCATACGCGGAGAAGGCACTCGACTTCTCGTTCGAGAAGTTTGCAGCAAGCGAGAGCGAGAAACTCATCAGCTCGTCGCTACTCCGGCCGTTATATGTATATGTACGGCGCGCAACTTGTGGTAATCTAATTGACAGGCCTTGGACGATCAACGATGACCGCCTTCGCCCGTATGGCCTGATCTAGACTAGGATCGACACGCTGCATGCGTCCACTCTTCCTGCTCACCCACGGCCCTGTTTGGTTGCGAATATTTATTCTATTTCCGCGATTAAAATTTTTTTGTGAATATTACCAAACACCGAAAATAATATTTTTCAATATGAAGAGCGCGCAACTTGTAATAAGCTAATTGATAGACCTTCGACGATGATCGCCTTCGCCCGCTTTGCTCGATCTGGAGCAGAATCGAAATGCTGCTGAGTCTTGTTTGGCTGCGAATATTTATTTTGTTTACGAATCATTTTTTTTCGTAAATATTACTAAAAGCCGAAAATAATATTTTTTAATATTACCAAGCAAGAAGAATAATATATCGTTTTGTTTTAAATACTCTGAAACGATGATTAAAAAACATATAGTTCGACTTATTTTTGGAATAAGCGACTTAGCTCTCGCACTTTTTAAACGAAATATATATATATATTTTTTCATTTCGACGTTAATTTTAAAGCTTTCGATATACTTCGACAATACTTTCGATCATTTCGACACGATTCGGGGCAAGGATTTTTTTTGTTTGTTTTGATAATCGCAGAGAATACGAGGAGACTGTTCTAGTTCCGTGACCTGTATCTGCAATTTCAATACAGTCTCGTTGTTTCTATGATTGCAGATTTGATCGAGCGGTCCCACGGATGCTGAGATGACGGGTAGAAGAACGAGTACAGGACTATGGACAGGTAGTTTCAAAACTATTTAATTAATTTAATTAACTCCCCCCTAAACTGAAAAAAAATTCGCTTGCGGGCTGCCGCAGAAAAAAATGTTTGTTTCAATTCTACTTTCAATTCTTACGATTCCATATCATATTGAAACAACGACAACAAGACTGTCAAAGTGACATGTTATCGTTTCAATCCGGTATGAAATTGTACGAATTCAGAGTAGAATTGGAACAACGTTTTTACTTCATTAGCAGCCCGCAAGCAAATTTTACTTGATTCAATGATATTTTTTTTCTGTGTACCGACAGATTCGTGAAAATGTTTAAAAAATTTTTAACGCACTCGACTGATGCTGCGATACTTCAATAATGTGATAGCGGCCTAATGTACTGTTTAGTCCACCGTAACGCGGTGCGCAGATTCCGCTGAAGCATGGGAATGAAAGAATTCACGCAGCCGAACGCGAAACACGACTTTTATGCTCGGTCACGTTTCACGCAAAGTTTCCATCAAACACAGCAACAAGCTGTAGATCTTTTCTCCTCGACAAAGCGCAATTACTTTATGGTCTTATCTCCATACTCGCTTATTAACATAAATGAAAGAGCGGCGCTAATTTGTTTACCTTCGAACATCCGACGGTTTGATCGACGACACACTTTGGTGATTACAAAAAATGTTTTCATTTAAAAAACAAAAAAAAAAACACCGTTCGTCTGAAAAGTTTTTCGCGCCGATGTCGTCACAATCGGTGGCGCTACTCGAGGCTCTCGATTGTTCCCCTCGAACTTGACTTACTCATCATTCCGCCACGATCGTTGTACCGCGATATTACATATACTACCTGCGCGGGAACAAAGGATCCGAGAAATCGCATACTCTCGCTTATGCGCGAGAGAATAACCGGGTAATAACCGAGGTCATTTTTATATTCATTATTGTCAGCTTCAAAGTGCATTATGACGGATACGTCGCTGGTATTTCCACGCATTAAACCGGTTTCGAAGTCGTGCTTGATAACACAATGGAGATGCACTTTGTATGAATAATTTATACTGACTAATCGACATAACAAAACGGCTAACAAAGCGGTTCTAATTTTAGAACGGTCGAACATAAAAAACGATTGAAACTATCTAAAACCCTGAAATCCATATAATATCATATATGGTAAATGTAGTACAGGGATTTCTTATGATTAATTTCTACCAACTAATCAACAACAGACACGTGCTGCATTTTTTTTAGGTTGCGGATAGCAAAAAAGTTCTAATTTCAGAACTCTCGAGGATGAAAAGGAATGAAATAATCTAAATTTCTAAAATCCACATAATGTGACATAGCGTAAAAGTAGTGAATAAGAGTAACACGTAAATCATTGGTTCATTGACCCGTCCATATAAGCCAAGTTTACCTCAAATCTATTCTAATTCAATTAAAACCCAGTCACGATATTTTTTCTTTGCTCACTTTTAATGGAATTTTTATTAAAACTATAAAAGTCCATTTTGCTTTCGATAAATATTTTTTTTATCTATATAAAAATGGCCACTTCATAAAGTGTCTTTATACCCCGCAATTCCCTTTCCAGACCGAGAGCTAATGTTATATCCACACTTCCTATTTGACGACCATTCGTATGTTAAATTTGCCTTTCCCGACCGAGAGCTAATGTTATGTCCACATTCCCTATTTGATGATTATTTATGTTTAAACGTTAAATTTCCCTTCTCCGGTGTGTTGCAGCTACAATAACGCTGCTGTTGTTCAGCGCGTCGGTCCGTTCGCAATCGGCGTCGGCCTTGAACGAGGCTGTGCCGTCTCCGCTCGCGGCGGCCCCGGACAGTCCATCAGGAAGCGTTGACGCTTCGTTACGTAAAGTTGATTCGATCGTCGAATCGCCTTCGGCGACCTCCGAGTCCGTCAGCGAAAGCCCGGAGGCTTCGCGCGACGCTGTTGTCCTTGGCGAAAAGATCGCCGCGGCCAACTCCACGAGCAACAAACTCGACGACCCCGAGGCGCATAATGAGCCCGCCATCAAGAGTGGAAAACTGGAGGAGCCCCGAGACATCTCGAGGGTCGAGGAGAAAAGCGGGGCCGCCGGAATTTCTCTGCCGGAATTCAGCGAAAAGGACGACTACGTCGAGGCTCGCGAGCTCGAGGAGGACAACGATCGGGAGCCGACAACGCCGCCCACCAAGAAGCCTAACAACGAAAGCCCCGAGGAACCCGAGAAAAAAGAGGTCGAGCCGAACGCCGGAAACTCCGGAGATCGCGACGTCAAGGATGTCGAACGAACGAGACCGGAAGTCGGCATTTCACTGGCTAACGACACCAACGTGAATTACAACAAAAAGACAGCGAAGCCATCCAAGGAAGACGGAACCTTGGAAAACGACTCGAAAGGCTTGAAGAGCGCTCTGGAGAACGCAACGAACGTGATTGCCTCCGGTGAGGCGGCGGACACGCAACTGGAAAAGGGTAAAGGACCTAAGGATCAGGTGGAAGTCGTGAAAAACTCGACGCTGCCGAAGGTTCAAAGGATCACCGCCAGCTCCGAACGCTCCGGCGACGAGAGAAAGGAAGTTGAGAACCCCGGCTCGGCCGAACGAGACAATACGGAAGTTCCGACGACAGCCAACTCCAAGGATCTCGGACAGAGAGGCAAAACCGACAGCTTGACCGTGTCGAGCGGCGGAGTCGAGGCCGAAAAGGTCGAGGCTAACGGAACACTTCCTGTTCCCAAAGGACGAACGATATCGTTCGGTGGGACCAACGAGTTTGTCACTGGCGACGACAAAACTGGCGACGATCGAGCAGCGAACGATCAGGGGATCGCCGTCGACATCACCAAGGAAACTCTTCAGGAGCACACGAACGCGGAATTCAAACCTTACCCTTACGTGAAATCGACTGCGAACTATCCTGCGAACCAATCGGACGCCCAACTCCCATTGCCGAAGGATCGCGAAGTCCCGGAGTCTACGGAAGAAGCCTCGGCCCTTGAGAACACCATAGGCCAGAGGCAGCAGGACAAGAAGTTCGTCGTCACGGAGCCATCGTTGGTCATCGACAACAGCATTCAACAGTTCAAACCGACGTACTTCAAGAGATCGGGAAATGCCTCTCGGATCCAAACAAGCCTGGTTTCCGGCTCATCGACGACGGCCTCGAGTCTCGAGGGTGATCGATCCGGCCCGTCGACGGCCAGCACAGAATCGGCAGCCTCCGAGAACAACACGACCGCTTACGTCGACATTCTGCGGATTTCCAACGCGGAGAACGACGTTCCCCGAGGCAAGGGCGACGACACGAAGACCAGCGTCGGCGCCAAGGACACGAGCGCTGGTCCGGATCTCAACGGAAACGGAATAACCGAAGTGGTCGGTGGAACGAAGAATAACACGGTACCGATGATCGACGATTTCGGCTTCACAAAAGCGCCATTCGCGTCCACCGCCAGCATAGCCAGAGCCACTGAAGCCTCGCAAGTACAAAACTCCACGGAACAGATAACGACGACGAGGAACGAAGTGATTACGACCACGGACGTTCAAACTGAGTCGAGGAATTCGATGTTGAAGATTTCGCCTCTGAACGTGACCGAAGGGTCGACGAGAATTCCATCCACCGAAAGCGCTACCAGCGGCGAAACTTCGACTCCTACCCTGCCAACAACTTCCATGCCCAACAGTTCTTTCAGTTCGACCGGACTCGAGGATCTCACGACGCTCGCTCCCGAAGGATCGACTAACGTCGTGCCTCAAGAGACACTCCGGCCCGAAGAATCGCCAACTACCGACGGTCCCGTTGATTCCACGACTTCAAAGGTCGAGTACGAATTCGTCGGATTGACGGAGAGCACAGCGTCGCAGAGGTACATAGCTAGCTCGGAAAGTTCCAACGACCTCACGGACGAGAAAGAAGTTGTTTCGTCGACGTCGTCGAGTTTTCCGGACTTCCCGGCCTCATCGACGATCGCCTCGACGTACGGAATTTCGACGCCACCGGACTCCACCTCTGTGGACCCGGAGACGACCGAAGCTGTAACTTCGATCGCCGAGAGTTCAACGAGCGACGATTCGACCACCGGTACGCCGACTCTGGATTTCAGTGCGTCGGAAGAAACGACGACATCGATGGACGACAATTCTGACCCCACGACGGTATCGGACGATTCTTCGACTGCCGGGATGAACGAATCTCCGGATACGACGACGGAGGCGGTGAATCTTTTGACGAGCGTGCCGGAAGTCTTTACCCATGGCAGGGAAAACACGACGGATACCGGACGCGCCGTGGACACCTCGACTACGAGCATGCCAGATGCGTTCGGAACTCCCGGCGAAATTGCAGGGAATTCCAGCGTGTCGATCGCCTCGACCGAATCGACGAATCCACCGGTCACTCCGGAAGATCCGCGAATCGTCCCGACTTGGAAGAGCCCGGACCTTGACGGCACGACGAATGCCCCGTCGACGGAGGTGGAAGTCTCGACTACTCCTGAAGAGGCGATCATCATCGTTACGGAAGGTTCGACCATCGGGAGGGCCGCTGTTCCTTCTCTAGTGAGGATCGTCTTCGACGGCAACTGGGCGGACGTTTGTCCACACCTGCCGGCGCTGCGCCAGTCGCTCGCCGATCTGCTCACCTCGGGACTCGAAAAGTACGTAACCACACGCGCCGAGAAATCTTGTTAGGGAATTAGAGAGACACTGGATCGAATTATCGATCCGTTCTGGCTGATTGTGCAATGAGACGAGAGACAAGGTAAATCCGCGAGTCGCGAAATGACTTCCTGTGACGTTCAAACTCGGATCAGCGAAATTTTGTCGTCAGGGTTAATTCACAGCTAACACGGTTTGCGAGACCACGTTGGTTTCTCAGATTTTTGTGGCCTTGCGCCGCATTTTTCGACCACTTTGAGCCAAAAAAACGCATTCTTTTTTTATCGGGAAAAAGAGTGGTGTTGATAATATCGCTCAATTAATCGTTCTTATCGGTGTTTGTACTGAGTAAAATAATTAGTTCCTACCAAAAACTTGGATCAGCGAAATTTTGTCGTCAGGGTTAATTCCCAGCTAACACGATTTGCGAGACCGCGTTGGTTTCTTAGCTGTGCGTAGCCTTGAGCGCCGCAGTTTTCAACCACTTGGAGCCAAAAAACGGATTCTTTTTTTTATGGGGAAAAAGAGTGGTGTTGATAATATCGCTCAATTAATCGTTCTTATCGGTGTTTGTACTGAGTAAAATAATTAGTTCTTACCGAAAATCAATTTGGGTGGGCAAAATGTTTAAATATTGTAATTTGATTGACAATGTCCTATGTGTATTTTTTTTCAGAACTGTATTGGCGAGCCAAATAATATTCCAGAAGAATCCATGCAGCGACGGCTTCGCCGCATCCTCGACGTCGACGGATCTCTCGGCGACGAGTCTGCTCCTCTACGTGGTCGATCAGAATGGAAACCCCGACAGCGAAATGACGAAGATGTTGCCGACGTTGTACAGCAAATCTCCAATAAAGCTTCAGGTGAACGTAAGTTTTATTAAAGAAAATTATCCAAGCAGTTCTCGAAAAATAGATTTCCTAATATCTTCTTCGTCTCCCTCATTTTGCAGATTCACAGTTTCCAGCTGGTGCAAGATGCCGACTCCGGTAACGCAATTGCGGTGGTCGTGGTGTCCTGCGTCGCCTTCATATGTCTCGTCCTCCTGGCCGGCTTGCTCTTCATAATGAGGAAGAGACAAACGAGATTCAACTACGGCGAGCGTTGCCGTCCCGTGTCGCTTGACGCTTACAGCCTCGACAGCGTCTCGGCCTACAACAGCGTCAGGCGCAAGGGAGCGGCCAGGGCTTCGAAAAGGAGCTACGGCAACCCGACCTTCGAGGATTCCGTAAGCCCCTGACAAAATTGCCAATGGCACGACCAAGCCCCGAGCACGCCGAGGCTCAACTTCCTAAATCTCGTCTCCCATCTACCTTGTCGGTTTCAGAGCGCCATACCCTCCCATCCGCTCAACTTTGCGGGACTCGCGACATTCTGCAACGAACAGAACATCATTGCCGAGGAGTTCTCCGGTATACCGCAAGTTACCGCGAGAATCGACGAACTACCACCCGGCGCCGAAGTGAAGAACAGATACGCCAATGTCGTACCGCTACCGGAGACCCGTGTATCACTCATGAAGATCAACAACGATCCACTCACCGAGTACATAAACGCCAGTTACGTACGAGTAAGTTTGGCAACTGCACGTACCGGATCGATTAAACTAACTTTGTCTCGAAACTTCGTCAAGCCGCCTCCTTAAACCTGTCGAATGGGTGGTACGGTGGGACACTAAAAGAACACTCAAAAATTGAACTCCCTGGGGCGTAAACTAATTCCCACATGGTAAAGCATTTTCGAGCGAAATTGTGGAAATTCAGATAGGCCGAATAAATAAGATCTGATATCAGACAAGAATAATTTTAAGAAAGATATAAAAATATTTTACTCCTTAAACCTGTTGAATGGGTGGTACGGTGGAACACTAAAAGAACACGCAAAAATTGGGCTCCCTGGGGCATACACTAATTCCCACATGGTAAAGCATTTTCGAGCGAAATTGTGGAAATTCAGATAGGCCGAATAAATAAGATCTGATGAGACAAGAATAATTTTAAGAAAG
>JAPYZC010004274.1:0-24224 GCA_030522665.1 Ichneumoninae sp. A BG-2022a
ACACACACACACACACACACACACACACACACACACACACACACACACACACACACACACACACACACACACACGCGCGCGCGCGCGCGCGCGCGCGCGTGATCGCGTGTCTCCTCCTGTTCTTCAATAGCGCAATGTTGCGAAAACTCGATACGTAGAAAGTTTCGCATTCGTACACATACGCGACAAGCGCGTCCACTCGCGAAGGAGATTGTCGTTCCGGAAATGCGCGTGCCAATATCACAAGATTCAGGCGAAGTCTTTCGAAACCAGTCGATTCACTACATTCAAGTTTGTAGAACCCGAATCTGTATTTTTTTTTTTATTTAACAATGTTCGATTACTATACACAGCTTACGATCGTCGAGAATCAAAATATTGATTGTCCAGAGTTTCGCCCATTTAACACTCGACAAGATAGATCGTCATTTGTATATTTGTGTACAAACATAACGACACACGTATAACTCAGTCATTCACAAGATATCGGTGTATTTTCATTATCCAACTAATATAGGATAAAAAAATAGCCGACTACAAATGGAGGGTGTTCGAATCCGATGCTCTATCTCTCGATGCCCGGCTTCGAGTGAACGGAGACGATGAAGATTCTCCACGCTCCGGATGGTCCACTCTTGACGTGCAGCACGAAAGGACTTTTGCGCGAGTGGCTCAAAGTCATTTCCGCGGAGGCGTTGGGTGCTCGTTGCAAAAAAAAAAAAAAAAAAAAAAAAAAAAAAAAAAAAAAAAAAAAAAAAAAAAAAATATACAACACACATGAGACAAATCGACACTGAGTGTTCGGCAGTTTCGCTCTGGCGTAGACTTATCTCTTGTAGCAGGAGAACAGCTCGCACAACGTGGTGTCTCTGCTTCTCGTGGTCTTACACTACTATGTGTCGGAGGTGGTCTCAGCTTGGAACTCGCGTATATAACGCCAACAGCGATGAAGACGATGACGATTAGGCGGGGTAAGAGGGCGACAGGCAGAGTAACAGCGCACGGCATACAACGCATACGTGTATGTGCACAGGTATATTACGAATCCGGATAGTTTGCACGAGATGATAATGTCTCGCGAACTCATTGTTGTAGAGTCTGAATTACGCTTTCGATTTCTCAATTAAACATCCCGATGGGCACACTAATCGACGCTTTTCTTGCAATCCGATCATAAATACTGACACATCTCTATAAGAGTCGACTTCGCGTACTATAATTAAAGGAACCAACGACATAACGATGTATAATTTTTTTTCGCGATCCGTTCAATAAATTTCCGTATACATTTTTTATCCCATACCTTCGGAAAATCACTACTGATTTGTTGCTCGAAATCGACACTTGCGCCACTGGATACTTAATCATTAAGGGGGAAAAAATATAAATTTTTTTCTTCTTCCACGTGTGAGTGTCAGAGGAGACATCGCCGAGTCAGGCGGAATCAAGGGGGATAATTTACCGAAGCAAGGGAGAAGGGGCTTTCGCTTACGAGTCCTCCTTCTTGAACGAGTGGGAATTTCCCATTGCATCCAGCCAATCGATCTCGCGACGATCGAGACGTGCCCAACCAATCGATCTGTCAGCCTTCCTTGTCTTACGTGAATAGTCGATTCATTGCTTCGCTCACAAGCGTGAAAGTATTTAACGAGCCCGAAGCCCGTGCGGTCATAACTGTGAAGCCGGCGGGAACAGCGATATATTCGATACGTGAAGATTCTCAAAATAGAATATCCTAAATAGAATATAGACAGGGAACAAGTATAATTTGTGTGATTTCTCAATTTTTTTTTTTTTTTATTTTGCTTTGTAACGATGAGAATGAGAAAGTTAAAATCGTTATCTGAAAATAAACATGGAGCTCGAAAAACTCTATTACATTTTTTTTTACATTCACATTCTGTCATAAAATTATACCAAGAATTATATTACACCGAATTGTTATTATATATTATACTAATTAATTGTACCGAAAATTGCTCAAGGAATTTTCAATCGACCTGCAGCAATATCAATTTGACTTCGCGGGTGGCTGATTACGTCACTTCAATTACGCAAGAAAAATGGAACAGTTGTTTGGGACTCCGCGGATTCTAAGAATATTGTAACTCGATTACTCGACGCGCTTTAGAATCACGCTTTCACCACACCGACACCTGCAACTGCTGTGTTTTTTTACTTGCAAGAACCTACAGTTCATTTTCACTCATATTTTCTATGGTACGCCTGATCGCTCGAAGGAATTGCTTTTTTGCCCGACTACTTTAAAAAGTCCACATTCAATGCCTGCAACGGGGGCGGAAAGTTGTCGATTCTTGACCAGCGGGCCAAAAAGAAACGCAGTGGGTTGAAAAGTAACGTAGCGGGCGGAAAAGTAGCTACAGTGTGCCGAAAAGTACGGCAGCGGGCCACTACTATTGCAGGCATAGAAATGTGGCCACTTTTTAGCATAATCGGGCAAATAATAGCGTATAACACTCGGGAGGAAGTGCATTTTCACTTCGTGTGAATTTCTGGACTCGCATCGCTCGAGCATCAAACTTCACGTGATAAATGAACTTGGGACATATTAGGTGTATCACCGAGGATAACACAAAAAAAAAAAGAAAAAAGTAAAGTCTAATCTATTGTGAGTTGCCGGAAGGAACCATCAATACCAAAAAGATCGTCTTGGGTCTTTGGCCTTCCGGGTCGCAATGCCTCGACAGCTTTTACGGATTCCTGCTCCGCGAACCAAGGTCCGTACTCTTCAATTTTCTTTATCCAAGTGTCTGAAGATACGAATAAAAAACATCGTCGATAAATGTTCGTTAATAGTCAAACTGCTCTCACCAGATATAATGTTGTTTTCTGTTATACTCACCGTGAATAGCCTGAATAGGGCCAGCTTTGCCGCCATATTCCGTTGGCAAAATGTCTTGCGGTATATGCTCGTATAGCGTCTTCATATCGCTGTGAACGTATATACGATTTCGTATCTTCTCCTTTATAAATGGTTTAATGAAATTGATTATCGTGTCAACGAAGGGACTGACATTGACGACGTGAACTTCCTTGAGCTTGACAGGATAAGCTTCCTGAACGCAAACGAGGAATTTCTTTACAATGGCTGGGGTGAATTTTGAGAAATGGGTTGGCGTTCCCAGAAGCGCGTCTATAATGTAAACGTCACCAGCAACACCGACTTGCTCCTCCCTCAGTCGTATGTCACCGATCATCAGCACGAGCTTCATCGTGTCAGCGGGATTCGGTGTCGGTTGATTCTTATCGATACCGCCCATAATTATAACCCGGCGACCATTTTTCGTCAAACCCGGAAGTGGAGGAACGTGTCTGAAACAATTAATCAACGATTAGAATATAGCAATTATTAAAGATATATTTTTATTTCAATTAAATGGCCAGTGGGACGAAAGCAATATCTTTCGTCGTATTGATTGCGTTTTGTACATAAAGGAAAATGTACATATAGGAATTCTATTTTTTCCCGTGACAATAAATAGATTTTAAGGATTTATTACATTATTTTGGAAACAGCTCTCATCTCCGGTCTCGTGACATCCCGATTGGCGAAAAACTCCGGCACTGCAGCCCGCATCGTGAAGTACATGTCCAATTTGCGCTTGCATTTTTCCAGAGAGAATTTGCATCCACGAAGAAAGGTCATGAGTCTCTGGTCATCTGAAATACAAAGATAAATTTAACAATGATTATCTTATTATTTGATTTTTTTTATTTAATGATTTTTTTTATCAATAGGATAATGACAAATCAATCGTACCGAAATTTGTGGGTAAGTGAGGCTGTTTCTCTAACCACTCCTTTATCGTTTCCAAATCTTTGTCACGGGTCTCCGGATTCTCGTTCAATTCCATCCTGATCTGCTTGGACATCTCCTCCGACGGCTGTACGAGCAACATCTGAAAAGTAAAAAAAAATAAAGTAATAAATAAATAAAATAACACGCGAGAGATACATGATGTAATCCGGTACAAGTCTAAGTCGCAGAGTGCACGCACGGCAAACAAAATAGATGACACGAAATCCTGTGAATTCATCGAATGCGGTAACATTGCGAAGTGATTTATCGACGACACAGCATAAACCGGCGAATGGATTGCTACCGCGTGCATAGTATTCCAAATGGAAGAAAAAAAAAATTAAAAAAAGAATGAAGCCGAGGAAGAAACCAATTGACTGACTTGTCCTTGTTATTGTCGAACAGGTCGCGATTTACGCAAGCCCTCGTTGTTCTTAGATCTTTCGAGTTTCTGTGTTGCATCTCCACTTAACATATACTGCGTGGTACAAAGTACAATGGTAGAGAACTCACTTGTCACATACGATAAATATACTTTGCATCATCTTATATATATATATATATATATATATATATATATATATATATATAGCAGAATATAATGAGACATTAAACGAGTTTTTTTATTCGACTTTTTTGTTATTGAGATATTCATTGGCGGTTAAGTGACGCATGATTGCAGTCCCGGTTTCCACGTGGCGAACTACATCGGTGCACACGCAATCTCTTACCTCTCTCACTTACTCGACAATTGCGCAAGTATACAGAGGCCTCGAGTGCGGGTAAAGATATAATGGTGTGTTTAACTCGAGAAATTCATCACGCTGACCGAAGCATTGCCCAAGCACAAGACTTTCTCTTACTAGCTATCCGTCATAGCCCAGATGAATATCTCGTGAAAAACCGCACTTTTTTTTGTTACTCTATTTTAATTTTTTCTCCGGACGTCGAGGCAATACGTGTAAAAACGTAACATATTTAATCATTAAAGCGCGTCCGTTTATTTTCAGACGGTCCAACAGTGAAAGTTTCTGGAACCACTCTGGCAGACATTTTATTTGTGCAGTATAGTGATTCTAGACTGAGGCTCGAAAAGATGACGTTTCGCTTACTAATATCATTATTAATTTTGGCCAAAAAAACAAAACGCGTTTTAACTTTCTTTTATCTCGGTCATAAAAAATATTATCCGAAATACCATCGAAAACATACTCTCGTAATCTGAAGTATACAAAATTTCAAGAGATCTACGTTTTTTAATTTAGACTATATATACATCCTCTATAATTGAGTATAAAACTATCTTCAATAATTAAGTGGCGATATTAATGCAAGGTTGTAATGGAATGGGTAGCTATGATGAAATTTATAAGAATGTTTCAGGTGCGAAAAGAAGAGCTGTAAAAATGGAATGTTAGCGATACGATTAACGAAGCAACGAAAAATTATAGTTTTTAGGACCTGACCCATTTCCTACCTTCATAACGCAGATCTTGAACAGGTGATGATAATATGCACCGAGTACGAATCTCGTAAACGATGGTGAAGATATATTCGCGTACAAGTCAGTGTTACCGGCGATCGGGCAGAATCTGTGACACCCGCGACTCTTATTCTCCGGTGTACCGACGAGATGGAGAACGATTCGCAGAGTGGGAAGAGAATGGCTTGGACCGGTTCTTCTTATATTTCGTAGCGCCCCACTTTACTCGTTGCGTTAACGCGAGAGCCCCGATTATTCAAGAGAGCGGAGGCTCACGATTTTGCAGTATAAGAAATGCCTGCGGAATAAAAAAAATCTTCTATCCAAAGTCAATTTATACTTTCGTAGTGCACGCTAATCAACCCGAATAACCAATCAAATGACTACGTATCGTCGTTAAGTAATTTTATAGACGATAGGGCATTAGATTATTCTTCTTCTCTTCTCAGCTGTACTAAAGGACGATATTTTCATTGTTATGAAAAATTGTTATAACTTGAGAACCGTTCGCATCTTCGTTATTTTTTTTTTTTTTTTTTTTTTTTTTTTTTTTTTTTTTTTTTTTTTTTTTTTTTTTTTTTTTTTTTTTTTTTTTTTTTTTTTTTTTTTTTTTTTTTATTGCAGATTGTCGGTATGACGAAAGAAATTCACGCGCGAGACAGTATTAATGGAAGTAATGTAATAACGTCCAATGCAGCGTAACCTTTCGTAACTACCTCGGTATAATTAGGCGGGGCGAAAAAAGAAATTAAATAAAAATAACAGTATCACAAGTGGAATATCGATTTCCTGTCGACAACAATATCACAGGGAAGTTGTATACCGGAGTGATGACGCATGGTATATAAAAACAATTTGGAAACAGAACTCTCTACTGTAACTCGAATCGCCGCGCAAAGAGCATTCCTTTCTAAATTCAACGGAAAAAAACTCGTTCCTTTTCCATTTCCCAGGCTGGATCGTAGTCCAACGTGCGACGTGCATCTCTGTCAGACGTATCGCCGCACGATCAAAGAGAGCACGAAGAACTCAATAGTCTGTAAAGTTGGAGTAAAGTCGTCCAAGTCAACGCCTACAAGGGATTTGCTCGAAATATGTATTTCACTATAAGTTTACCAAACAATTAGCACAACGGAGCAATTAACAGGACAATCTTGCGTAGAAGAAAACAGTCAGTGGAAATTGTGTCGGCTTCGTTGGGTGTGCGATAATTGCACAATTATCGCGTCTGCCATAGAACAATTTTCTCGTATAATTATCTACTCCCCCCCCCCTTCCCCTTGATTCTGGGTCACGAGCAAAAGGTCGATAGATCCTTTTAGAGGCAGAGTGACAACGGCAATGATATATTAACTTTGCAGTAATGATAACTATAATTTAATTCTCTAAGGAGCTGTTTCTTTCGAGGAAAGGAAGATACTGTGCGCCCGTTAAGAATTGAGTGCCAGCATAGCGATAACGGAAGTGGCGGTTCCAACGATAGCGGCTACAGCGTCGAGTCTCGTCATCTCGACTCCGCTTCCGGATCTTTTGCCCGTCTCCGGAGTACTCTTGCTGTTTTCCCAATCCTCGACAATCTCCTTCGTCGACTTTACGTCCGTGGTTGAATCACTCTAAGAGTAATATAAAAATCGATGCGATTGGTTTAATTTTTCACCCGATTACCTATATCTGTTTACCCGTAATTTTTTTGTGAAAGTAATAAAATAAAAATTATGAGTGTTAACAGTACATTCTTGCCAAGTGTACAAATTTCCTTTACTGCGTCTACAGTGAAACTTTGAACGGCCGGTCTCTATCATTTGTACAAAAACAAAAAGCGTTATAATTTTACCGTCTCCTCTTCGTCTTTGGCTCTGGCGATACGTTTGCGGGGAATATCCTGAGGCGACGGAGGCAGTTCGAACGAAGAAAAAGCGTCAGGCATTGGTCGACGTTCGCCGCTGCAACTTTCACCGGAACATCCATTGGAAATTGCGCTCTTGATAAACACTGGAAGATCCCAAACCGTGAGAGCTTCTCGAAGGCTTGCGTCACCGTGCCCCTCAGCAAAGAAGGGTATCGGTTCGTTCGTTTCGGAGCAGACACCCGCGACGACTAGCAAACTGTCATTAATCGAGATCTGTAAGTTTGAGAATTTTTTAAAATAATTATTGACCATCTGTAAAATGAACCTTGAGAATCGTCAATCAATCGTTGCCCGATTGTTTCGTTCGTTCTTTTATGTTGTTTACCTCACGGTGAAGGACATCGAGTATGGCGGCCATTTCATTTCCTTGCGCGGCAGCTATAAGCATGAATCCCTTCTCATTCGATATAGATTTCAAATCTTTAACAGCATCGTTAACGAGCTCAACGATACTTGGTTGAATCGGAAAAGCTCTTCGTCCCGCAAACTCGTCCTCAGGCCCGCTCAAATTTCCGAGACTGTCGAGCAGTATACGGAAGAAAGCTATTCTTATTCTTGAGAACATATCGAAAACATCCCACATCCCGTCGTATCCATTCAGCCCATCTTGTTTGGTTGAGGACGAACCAGGCACTGATGACGACGCCGAAGGCATCGATTGCTTGTCAAAATCCATCATAAGCCAGCTGTTTCTGATATTGGAGCTTGAACGTGGAACGTCTTGTCTCGGAGCGTTCGCCTCTTCACTGTTCTTGGCTTCTTTTAAGTGAATCTTCGATCCTTCGGAATCGGGGTGCGGGGGAGCCGAGACATTTTTTGCTGAGACTGTCGCTTGATTGCAAAAGAAAAAAGTAAAATTATATATATTTTTTTGTTTTTTTTTTTTTTCTTAAGGGTAACGTTTCAATATTATATTTAGGACGAAAATGTTACCGGTATTCATATCATTAACGGAACGTGCCCACGACAATAAAGTTTCGACGTTAGAATGAAGAAAACGGTCACATGCGCATGCTTCGTTTATTCCATCGTAAACTAACGGCTCGCTCAATGAAAACTTGGTGCTTTCCTGAGGCTCGGAAGTGCGACAGCTCTGTTGCGAATCGACATAATCTCATATTAGATATGGCCGAGGAAGATATTATTTATTCATATGCGAAAGTTCGATTAACGGCATGCCTTAAGGAATCCTTGAACGGTGAACTTGTGTGAAGTTTCAAAGTTCTTCCACATAGTTTCTCGAGCAATTCCGGCATCGTCTATCAGCAACAGAACGACGTTGCGTGGAGCTGCTTCATTGTCGAAAGACTTTTCCGAGGTCATAACCGAAGTTTCCATTTTTAGAGAGGCCAATGAATCGATAGTGGATTCCTTCGTTTCAAATACGATTCTTTCATTGATTGTTGGACGAGTACCGTTGAGCACCATCTCTTCGAATTTCTTAACGCGCTGCGGCTCCTCCGAAGAGGATGAACAGTTATCGTTTTCCTCGTTTGCAGGTTTTGTCGTCTTGGTGTCTCGCAAAATATTGTTCAAATCATCTGCATGAACTTGTCCACTGAGAAGCACTTCGATGGAGGCTGGTTTACCAATGTCTAAGGATGCTCCGGCGTTCGATCTGTCCGTGGTAAATCCGATTGCCCTTGGAGTCACCATTGCCAGCATCCCCAGAAGTATAGCCCAAGCTGTCATCGTGCAGTTTCCTTTTCTAATAGGTACTTAAACCTGGGGAACATGTACACGCGAGACCAGAGCAAAACGAGCTTACGATCAGCTAACAAAACATTTTTTTTTCTTTTTTTGTAGTAATTACTCGCAACCTAATCGTCACCATCAAAGCTGATAATTTTTTATTCACCTACATTTGGAAGTTAAACCATTGTTGCCCATACGCCCAATTATGTCCAGAACCCGAAGTTTCCACCAAACGTTACGAGTTTTTCAATATATATATATTTTTTTTATCTGACAATGCAAAATGCTGCATCATAAGCTGGTAAATCATAAATCTCTTCTACACTTGAGTTCAATAATTCAAAGCTCATGAGGGTTTAAGGCCAAGACGATTTTATGTAGGGTAGAGCGGGGCAAAATGGGGCAACGGGACAAAATGGGGTTTTGGGCAAAACGTCATTTTCCAATAATTTTTGGATGCTCGAATTCACCCTATCGGATACATCAGGCTTTTCTGCCCAGTTTTGCCACCTTGTCCGAGCCAAAAATGATTGGAAAATTTAGTTTTGCCCCGAATAAGCATAGATTTTTTTTTCGTTACTCCTAACCCGTGACCGTCAGGAACTATCGACAATGAACAAACGTTTAATAAGAGTTTCACGAGTCACCCCTACTAAACCGTTTTTATACATTGACTTGTAGCTTCGCTAAAGACTGTTGGCTTTTTTTTTCAAGACGGTTTCTTTCAAGGTTTTCTATCCCTCGCGAATCATATTCATAACATTGTATATAAGCCGTCGCGGTAATCGAGAATCGTGACAGACGGTCGAAGTACGAAAAAGGTAACTAGTTGCGTACTCACAAGTTCGTCGGATCGAGTGTAACTTCTTCAACGCCTCGGTATCGTTAACCGTGAATACAAAAGTTAATTGGTGACAAGAGATATCAGAGAAACGTGTCTGTCTTCTCAACAGTTGATTAAAGGACTGAACAATATCCTGCGCGGCAAACACAATTGGTTTCCTGGACGATTAACAAACGAATATGATATGTTTCTTTTTTTTCGTATGATACTTGATTGGGCTCTAAGGATTTGTATCGTTCGTTTTTAATTCAAGTACGCATATATGGGTCGGGAATAGGTTGGCAGAAAGGGAAAAGAAAATTATTTACAGTGTTTACCATTTACGAAATTGTCTGGAGGCTAATGCTAGATAAAAAAATACACTTTTATTCTGTATCATTGTTCAATGAATAATATTGATAAGCAGCGGTTCAACTATTAATTTCTACGGTAGACAAATACCATAAATGAAAGACCAGTCGTCAGATCGCTACGACCCGCCAAAGTCGTGAACATTGCGACGACAAATATGAATATAACTATGGCTATAACACGTACGACTCGAGTCCCGTCGATGGTCATAAACTCAAGTCGATATTGCCTATGACATATTAAACCGTTTACATAGGTATGCGAAATGGAGGAATGGGGCAATTACGAACTATTCTTGGAAAAGGATAACATATTGAAAAGCCACATCATAACGACAATACAATTTTTTTTTGCCAATCATGCTACATGAATAAGAGATACACGCGAAATGTATATGTCTCAATTGTACAATAGTAGTTACGGTAAAATTACAGCTCTCAGGCTCAGCGTAGCGACCTTTTGTCCTGAGAACTTGAAAACCTTGATAATAGCTGGTCTGTTGCATGTTTTTACGAGACTACCGAAGCATTTTATGCGTATCGCGGTAAACTTTAGTACCCAAAAAAAAAAAAAAAACATGTCGTAAATGTAGATACCCGTACAACAAATCGAAAAAAACGAACTTACAATCCGTGTAGAGTTCAAAAAGACAATTAAATTTGGTCATTTATTTTCGAAGTAATCATCTCATTAAGGTACAATAATGAACAATCACGAAGTATTGTTCTATCATCTGAGATCCATAGCTTAATCGAACACAGCCCCGGGACGACGAGACATTGCGTAGCACAGATGATTACAGGGCGAGGAGTGTTTTCGTGCAGCGGTCCACACAACTAATCAATTATTGTATGTAATACGCAAGAGCGTGGTACGTATACATGTACTGCTATATAGTTTAATGTCTTTTGCGCTCGTTCATCCGTCAATAATACAACGGACCGCCTTTGACTGTATCGAGGGCGAATGAATAATTAATATCGGAAAAGCACGTACACAAGGGTGAGGCGAAGTGATAAACTTTTCTGTAACTATACTATACCGCGCTCCTATTTTTTTTTTTTTTTTTTTTTTTTTAATCCCAGAAAAAAATAAATTTATATTCTATCTGGTTCTCTTGATGTGATACCGCAGTCAATCCATTACTACTGCCCATGGCGCTTATCATAGTCGTGACTATAGTAGTCGACAACTGTGAAGAAAACAAAAAAAAAAAAAAGAGGGACGCGCATCTGTGCCGGCATCGCCCGTCATTACGGTCCCGTTGAAAAGAAAATATGGTCTTGGCATCGATAGGTACTATCATTATGAATTATTGAAGGGGTTTGCAAGCGTAGCGAAGTACAACGGGCAAACCCAACGAAGAAGAAGATCCGGGGGTTTTGAAACAACATGGCGACCGGCAGAGGTCGAGTCTCCGACGACTATACAGGAAGAGGGGGGTTGTAAGACTTAACCGACGAAGAATAACGTCTGCGCATCGCGGTAACGAACGGCCATTCGTCCACGTTTGGCGATTACGGGGGTTGCATAGGGGAACTGGAGAAGGGCGCGCAACTGTACGGTTACACACGATAGGGGCAAGTACGTCGTGTCCGGTTAACGTTTGCGAGAAGAAGCAAAACGCCGTGCCGACGAAGACAAAACGAAGCCGATGCCGACGAAGACGTCCCGACGCGGACGAGCTACGTAGCTCGTTGTTTCGTCGTGAAAATTTCTTTTGTTTATTTTATTGTGAATTATCAATAAAATTCAGTGTGTGTGTGTGTGTGTGTGTGTGTTTTTAAATTTTATAGTGAATATTCATTAGCCGGCAAGAGCGAGGATTACTGTGGGGAATTAACTGTGGAGGGTTTATCGTCGATTCGTAACATTTGGATTAAAAACTCGGCCTCAAGGTTTGAATATACTATTTTGCGTTTACACTTGCGGAAAAGCCACTTTCAGGCGGCACTGGTTTTGCTTCCTCATAGAAGAAGCTTTGTTTTCATGAAATTTTTTCATGTTTTTATTTGATTTATATTTTTCCGTCCGAGGTACAAAGCTCGCCATCGGTTAGTTCAACGTTGTCGATCTGTCTCGAATAATCCATAGGAGATAGAAGACTCCTTAGAATCTTTGTAACTTTAGACTAGAATCTGTTTTCCTCCATGCCGTACATCGTGATTTCTTCCCCATTGACAAATGGTCCAAAAAAAAAAAAAAAAAAAAAAAAACCACTTACTTTTATTCTGTAAGACGATGAAAAATAAACACCAAAAAATTTATGCGGACACTTCATGTTCAATTATTACAACGATGGCAAGAAATTCATGCACAAAATTTACTGTATCGTAAGTAATCGACACACAAATACAGATATATCTTTGATTTTTATCCTACCGACTAAAAAAAAATACATGAATCGAATTTTTTTTTATTTTCGTCAGGTACATCTCGTACTGATACTGATACAGTTCGCTTTTTGTGCCCTTAATTTGGTATTCGAAAGAGACGACGTCGACGATCTAACAGCGAATACGATAACTTTGCTCTTCTTCACTCACGCCATTGTAAAGATAGCATATTTCGGCATAAGAAGCAAACTCTTCTATCGCGTTCTCGGTATATGGAACAATCCGAACAGTCATCCACTGTTCGCCGAGAGCAATGCTAGATATCATTCGATTGCATTGACAAAGATGAGAAGATTATTGTTCTGTGTCGGTGGAGCTACGGTTTTGTCGTGCATATGCTGGACCGGTATAACCTTCGTCGGTGACTCCGTGAAGAAGACCATCGATCCGATAACCAACGAAACAACGTATACACCGGTGAGACTCAAATTATCGAATTTTCGGCCAAAAAATAAAACATTCTCTCTTGCGTTGAAAACACTCAAATAATTAATTTGTTCGTTTATTTTTTTGTTCTTCAGATTCCAAGACTTATGGTTCGATCCTGGTACCCATACGATCCTAGTCACGGAATGAGTCACGTTCTGACGCTTATCTATCAATTTTACTGGCTAATGTTCACGATGATGGATTCAAATTCCGTCGACGTACTATTCTGTTCGTGGTTGCTTTTTGCCTGCGAGCAGCTTCAGCATCTGAAGCAGATAATGAAACCCCTGATGGAGCTTAGCGCTACTCTGGACACCGTGGTACCGCACAGCAACGAGCTCTTCAAGGCCGGAAGTGCAGAACACTTGAGAGACACGACGGGAACAGGGCCAACACCTCAGGCACCTCCAAGCGACAATATGCTCGACCTCGATTTACGAGGGATATACAGTAATCGGCAGGATTTTACAGCTACTTTCAGACCAACGGCCGGAATGACCTTTAACGGCGGTGTCGGACCAAACGGATTAACGAAGAAACAGGAGATGCTCGTCAGAAGTGCTATAAAATATTGGGTCGAGAGGCACAAGCACGTCGTCAGGTTGGTCCCCGTTTATTCCTCTAGAACATTGTTACGTTTAACCTTTCGAGTGCACATCTTCGTAGCAAATCTTAAATCGCGCATGGGATTATATTTTATTTTATTTTATTTTATTTTATTTTATTTTGTTTTATTTTATTTTATTTTATTTTATTTTATTTTATTTTATTTTATTTTATTTTATTTTATTTTATTTTATTTTATTTTATTTTATTTTTTTCCAACGCGCAATGATGAAAGGCGTTAATAATCAATTTATTAGCTCAATTTATTTATAGTGGGTTCTTATCCGAGCCCCATGCCCTCACCCCCGGTGATAAATACACGCGAGGTATCGTGCTCGATGTTAGCACGATAATCCAACGTTTAATGACCGGTCCTCAACGTTGAACGGCCTTCCGTAACGGTCCTCGAACCGGGTTTCATTTCGCCGACGATCAAACGTATTGTACGAGTAAACTCGGAAGTCACGAACCCTGTATCCATTCAAAGCTTCGTTATTTTCATCGAGAGATTACTATTTATATAGTGGGGATAATGCCAAAATATTAATATATACATTATCGATTTTGTGGATTCGTCAAAATTTAATACCCCCAACCGCATACGATCAATTTACCGACGACAGTAGGTACAGTAGATTATAAGGGGATTAGTATCCCTCCCGGAAATTTAATATGCTTGAAATAAAAATATTTCTCCCGGGGAATCGACATTCGTCGATCGTCCGTTCAAGATTACCAAGTATGAGTCTCTCATATGTGTATCGACGCAGGCCTCGTCGCTGCGAGAAAGGGTCGTTCACAAGTTTACCACAGTCCCCGACCAAGGCAAAATCGTCGAAGGAACGGGAAAAAAAAAAAAAAATGTATAAACGAGAATGAAAGCGAGTAATGGGAGATGGTCGCGTGTGGTCTCAATCGAAACCGACTAATCTAATGTCCTTCGCATCCATTACACCATGAGAACGAACGCCTTTTACAGAATTCTTGATGATCTTCTACGGCAATATAAGCTACGGAAAATCGAACGTCTCCCCCTGTCATTGACTATGTAGATCATTGTATACTGTAGATCGATATTTTCTCATCGGATCAAAGTTGCGACAGCTCTTTTCTTTTTACTCAATTCAATGTATAGGCACAAAATGCGAAAACATTTTTCTAATCCAATTAACGAGCCATTTCCTTTTTGTTTTGTTTAATCTAAAAAATGTTAAATTTTGAAAACGATGTCAATGATTTGACATAATTTTGAATCGTTCTGTACATCGATCAGACTATAGAACGTGAAGAGGATAGTCTAGGTAAGACCGAGCAGCCCGGGTGTTTGCTTTCCCACAGCGATAAAATATTTATTTCGTTAGAGCGCGATATTGACCGCAACGGGGGACGTGCCCTCCGGACTGAACAATTCGCGGGGTGTGCTACGTGCTCGAGCCACATCGGGGGCTCCTCTTCACCCTCTCTCACCTCACCTTCCGACCAGCCAATGTCCGCATACATAATTCTCCTCCCTCTGCTGCGAACAACTGTGAAATATTTACCGAAGCGACCGCGAACGCGAATGTGACGCGACGGAAGAGAATGTCCACGGGGAATATTCTACTATTATTCAAGAGTCGTGACAATCGGCAGCGATACATCCGAGAAAAAAAAAAGTTGAACCTTGTTCAGGATGCGCAGACGATCAGATCAAAGGCTATTGCGTCGCTAAAGAAAAAGCTTTAAGATAGCGGGATTCGAGAAACGACTACGGCCTATCGATTTTCCGGGAAAAAATGGGGGAAAAAATGGACGGATCGAGAGGACATTATTGCTATGCGCTTCGGCGTTTAAATAAATAAATTTTATCGAGCTAATAACGCAGCCTCGGTTGACACAGGTGACACAGGCCAACTCTAGCCGCCTCTACATTGACGCACGCTGTCTATCCAACTTATTCCAGCTAGTCGTTACTCTACAAACAACCTCTCATATCGACGAGTCACGATCAAGCGTTCGTTCTTAATTTCAGATTGGTAACTGCTGTTGGAGACGCTTACGGTGTCGCGCTTTTGTTGCACATGTTGACGACAACGATAAC
The DNA here is from genome assembly GCA_030522665.1 of Ichneumoninae sp. A BG-2022a. Taxonomy (NCBI): domain Eukaryota; kingdom Metazoa; phylum Arthropoda; class Insecta; order Hymenoptera; family Ichneumonidae; species Ichneumoninae sp. A BG-2022a. The sequence goes on from JAPYZC010004274.1 coordinate 15,614, forward strand.
TCTGACACTTCTCGCTTACCAAGCTACCAAGGTAACTTTTTTGATAACTGGACAACAACGACAAATATCGAACGCGATTTAATAAACGTATTTTTATATTTTTATTTTTTTGTTATTGCTAAATCCAGGTAAACGGCGTGAATGTTTACGCAGCTACGACCATCGGCTATTTGCTGTACGCCCTGGGCCAGGTGTTCTTGTTCTGCGTATTTGGAAACCGTCTGATCGAAGAGGCAACTTTTCTTTGTTTTTATATCTATAGCTTCATTGAATTTTTTTACTTAATCGTTTTATCGTTTTACTGAACATAGTAATTTTTTCTCTATGTAATATCGAATTCTTATATAACGATATATATGTATATTTGTTTTTTTGTTTTTTTACGGATCCAGAGCTCGTCGGTTATGGAAGCCGCGTACTCTTGTCATTGGTACGATGGCTCAGAAGAAGCCAAGACTTTCGTCCAAATAGTTTGCCAGCAGTGTCAGAAAGCGATGTCAATATCCGGAGCAAAGTTTTTCACCGTATCGCTGGATCTTTTTGCCTCGGTAAATAACGATTTAATCATTATAAAGAAAAAATTTTTTTTTTAAAAATGGCATATACCGCGGAAATATTAATTGGCATCGATATATCCGTTACACAGGTACTCGGAGCGGTGGTCACTTACTTTATGGTGCTGGTGCAGCTCAAGTGAATCAACGTTTTCATGAATCCTCCGTTAAAACAGAGGATGGCTTATGAGGGTAATTTTGTCGTGGAGCCAATGATGGTTAGTTACAGCTTCGCGTGGGAGAAGAAATAATTATTATCCGATCCCTCCTCCGTTTGGGATCGTCAAACCGGCATTGGCATCTAATTTTTACAATTTCAACGAGTCTTTTTTTATAAAAAAATAATCGGGAGAGAAAAGGTCGATCAAAGAGACTTCGACAAAAAAAAACTTTTTGAAAGTATCATACAATTACATAAACATAAGATGCTCGACAGTCGTTTCGAACTGTCCGAAGTGACAGTAATATTTTTGTGTTTTTAACTGCGATAACAATTATACGTAACATCATAAGCCTTCTTACGAATACATAAATATAACGTACTTGATTTGCACGCAGAGCAGATTAATGTTCCATATATCGCACCCAATGTGGGGAACCATACGCTAAAAAAGAAAAAGAAAAAAATGCGAATAATACCAATGTTAATAATGATATAACGGTAGAATGAGATGAATCGAAGTAAAAAAATTTATTATATATATTGTCCCAAAAACTATTTTAGCTGTATTAACAACAACGTCACGAAGATATTTATCAGTGGTTCCGTGTTACGAGTAAGGCGCAAGTGTCAATTAATTTTTATCTAATAATTATTAATTCAGCCAATAGAACTCAATGAAGAGCAGACAAGAAACACAAAGGAACAAAATAAAAAAACTGATATTGCCGAAAGCTTGCGTTTTGCTTTCAGTACAGTTTTAGCAAAGCTACGTGTAAATACAAACGTTATGTATACTATTTATAATATTGTAGACAAATGTTGATTTAACTGTAGAAGTATCACGCTATTTTTTTCGTACTGTGCATTCTTCGTGAACTGCGGGAATTAAAAAAAATGCCCCGCAACGATCTTTTTAAGATTATTATTCATAAGATTTATTGAAGGTGTTATAAAAAAAAGAGCAAAAGCAATGCACACGTAAGTTAGCCGTTTTCTTTTTCGTAATGCAGTAACCACCTTCGAAATCACCGATATAAGAACTATTACTGTCCTCTCTATCTTCATATTTGTTTATTTATTCATTCGTTTCTCGAGAAAAAACAAAAAAAAATGGAAATTTTTATATACAGCAATAAGAATATTGTATACATAATTAACATTGAATAAATTTCGAACTTACTAAGGTGGCTTATTTCGAACCACGTTTCCCTTGCGCGTTAAATTTTTTACCGATTCAACGTAGGTAGGTCAGAAATTTAATTATACTATTAAAGCCATGTGAAAGATATATTATGTGACATGAGTACGAGAGAGCTGGACGGATTTTTCGAATCGATGCCATTTGAAACCGGCTGACGCTTCGGATAAAACGAAAGCATAATCGGACACGGTATTAAATTGTACTTCCGCTAATGCTTTGCTTTTTTCCGAAAAGATTTTTCATTACAAATTTTGGTTACCGACTGAGTCGTTTCACATGTCCTTGAATTGCAACCAGCAAATGGAGAGTCGCTGATTGACCGAGTTCTCGTGTCGTTAACTCTTCTATACTGTATGAATGGAAAACTCTGCTTTTTCTATTGAATACCGCTTTACTCCCATGGCTGTATAATTCCGATACCTCCGATCCTGTCGTCTAGCAATCTACGGGCAGTCGATGGATAATTAAAAGATTTGTCAAAAGGGTCGTAGAATGTATCGATCCGTTTTTATAGGTACATTCAAAGAGAATGAATATGTGCCGAAGAATGCCGTGAGAAATGAAGAATCGTTGTTACAATTTTTTATTTAGTTTCGAAAAAAAAGCTACCAGATTAAATTGGCGGGAAGGGGTGAAGCGCTTGCGCACCGACACCCTTCGCCGACGGGGAGTTTCGATCGACTGGGGGTAGAGAGAGCGGAGCCGCCGAGGCTCTCCTCGTGTCTGCTGGCCGATGTGTTACGCTGAGGCTCCAATCCTTTTTTCACTTTTGCCTTTTTTCAATAATATCCCGTCGTTTCGTCAGTGAAACGAGACACGAAAGTTCGTAGTGACGATTGTCGATTCTTTATTGTAAAAAACTGTCGCTACGGTCAGCCTCGGATAATTCGCGAGTCGACACGGTGTAAAGCCGGAACGAGAGAAAACCCGGAGAAAATCGTAAAACGCGATAATCGCTCGTTATAATACGGGGCGGAAGGTGGGGGTTTTTAGATGACCCAGTGTTTGTGGACACGCAAAGCAGCGAGTAAAGAAAGCAACAATTAAACCTGTCTTGTAATTCATTGGTTTTTATTTTATTTTAATTTATTTTGTTGTTGTTGTTGTTTTTTTTCTTTTTTTATGCAAAAAGATGACTGAAGCGACGAAACGTGAGTGAAAATAAAAATATAATTGGAAGTCCCATCGTTGTTTCGAGAACAAGAATGAATTTTATATCCGACTTATCTTACGAGTGAGGAAAACGGAATCCAATCATGAGACTGATTATACTTACTTCATTTATTACCGAGTACGGACAAAATTAATTTACCAAAGTATACGGGAAGCCACTGTACAATCAAAAGACAACAACTTTAACGTGCACGATTAGTGTGTATGTTCGCGCGCGCGTTAATCGTGACCCGTTAACGTCGCAACGCAGTGTATATTGGAGAGAGCGAGAGAGCGAGCGAGAGAGAGAGAGAGAGTTAGCATATAGTGCATGTGAGCACGTAATTATCAACATTTGCGTAGAGATTAAAGGAAAATTATCGAAAGCTCGTGACTGCGGAATTTTGAAGCGTTCGATAGTAATTGAGAATCGAGAAGCCAAAAGGATCTCCGTTATTAAATAAATTATAAATCAGTTAAATAATCATTGTATCTCTCAGTGCCAATAAAAAATTATACAGAATCATAGATAAAGTATACAAATAATATAACTGTTAATATCGTCGTATTGAAGCAACAAACGACGCGTGATAATGATACTGCAACGACAAATAATAATCGTAGTTCGAAATTGGTTGTAAATCGTTGTGATAAATAATAGATATTTAATAATTTGTTAACTGGAAAAAAATCAATTATATAAATAGAAAACAGGTGCGCGTTTTTTGCACGACGATACAATTATTACCGTTATTGAAAAACGCCGTCAACATAGGTACGAAAACGGCAAGCGGCAAGAGGCGGCGAAGCCTCCCGCCGCACAGACAATATCGTAAGTATATTTTTTTTTAATTACAAAACATTAATAACATATTCAGATCCCATAAGACCAAAGAAATTGATAATCCTCTCTTCACCTTCCATATTGTCATATACAAATTCGTCGATACCCGCCTAAATTGATCTTTGATGAGCCTTCATTATGTCAGTGTACAATTCATAGGGAAGAGTGGGGTAGAAAAAAAAGTATTTAAAAAAATGTCCGCCGTCCATAAAAGAAAGTGTCATTTAAAATAGAGAATGCGGGTCCGTTTTGGTCCGCTCGCTCGTACGCATAGTCTCGTGGAAAACTCACTCCCGTGCTGCAAGCCTCAGCATTCTCCCGGAACCATTTGTGGGTCGTTCGAACGAGCGTCCAACCTACTATTAACTCTATCGCTCTATCGAAAGGGTTACATACGAGGCTCGTCTCCCGAATAAAGTATCGCCTGCGTGTAATCGAATTTCTCTCATCCCGAGATACTCTCGAAAGACATGAACGGTGAAGGGTGTAATCTCAGATACTAGCGTTACAGTATAAAATATAATTACAGTATAGAGTATAGAAACCAAACTGTATCGATAAAAAATCGATTAGGCGAGTAAATAATTAATAGCGTGCAATGTATGCGTGCCCGCTCTGTAGTCAACCTACCCTTATTATTTAAATCACATGTGCATGTCATTGGTATAAAAACTCAAAAGTGGCACTATTATAACATTCAACGAACTGGTTAATCAACCAGGCTACATTACGTTTTTATGTATATGAGCAAAAATATTAAAAAACGAAAAATCTATTGCACTGTCGAATGTTCGACATCATGCAAACACGTGTACCTTGCGGGATGACTGCACTGAACAGGCACTGCACTGAACTGCACTGAAAGAGATCCGTTAGTAGCCTCCGATTCTAGCACTAGAATAGCTTAGCGAGTTGTCCTGATGATATCATTTACTTAAGTTATTCGATTGAAATGTGATACCCAAATTAATTAAATGGAGAGCATTAAATGAGCTTCGAGTTAGTTGCAGAACAATAACTAACCGATGACGATTCACGGCATGACTATAAGTTTAATTGCTCGGTGAAATTATGAAAAGAGATGTTTCTTAGTACGGAAGTTTGTCACATCGGGTAAGCTCATTAATTCGTTTACACGGAGGAGTTCGACCACACCACGGAGAAATATATAAGTCGGCTTTTGGAGAAATTTATTTATATTCTGTATCCACGGAGAGCAAAAGACTATGAATATACAACTATTGTAGCCACTCGTTTTCTTCTCCCGCCATTCGCAAGATTTTACATGATGGCAATAATTTTCTGGAAATTTTCCAAACTCTCATGATCGCAAATTTCTAAAGTTACGCCTTGTTCAATGAAATTGTTCTTCCCGTATACAGTTGTAAGATCACGTCAAGGTTCTCGCGTGACATAAATAAAAGTTACCTTTTTTCCCCTCTGGGTCTTCTTTAAAAGCAAATGCTTTACAAGGAAACTCCGCTTTAGACGCTTTTACATCTGGAGAGGCTTCGTTCACTTCACACGCGCCAGACGATTAATTAATCTTCGCGGTAAAACGAGCGGAATTCCGGGCGCCCACCTCGTATAGCAGAATGAGCGTATGCATGAAATATTGCGTGTCCGTGGCCGGGAGTATTGAGCGAAAATTAAGATGAAAGAGAGGCCGGCTATAATTTTTCTTAACCCGAACCTTTAATCATTTTTAACATTGCTATCTAAACGACTCGAAGCCGAAGCATGAGCATGTAAACAAAAAAATTAATAGAGCCTCGATATTGTGCCCGAGGGATCGCTATCTCATGGTACGTGAACGGCATTATATATTCACTGTAAAACATATATATGATACGTAGAATATGTATACGCGGCAGGATGAAAATCTCTTCAGCAACAAGTACAATGTAAGCGTGGTATTGTGAAACGTGGATCGTGTCGCAAACGTTGAAAGTTCTTTTGTCAAATCGACCAAAACATGCCGGAAGAAATTGAACATAGTGCTCTCCATATTATTGAGATCCAGAAAGAAGGCAAGCTAGCTTTGAAAAATTCACTCGGCTTAACCCTGCAGCTCAATCTTCGTTGGAATTTAAACTGTCATATTTTGATCCCCGAGATTGTCACCACGCCCGTTCTTCGACACAGGATTCATTGGGGATCGAACAAGGCAGATTAAATCGATGTACAATTTTCGTGTGCCTCGAACTTGTGACTCCTGCACGAAGACGTTGGAGGAGCAGAAATAATTTTCACGATAAAGGTGGTGTGACGTTCGAAGGATCGTCGAGCTATATGCTATACGTGACAACGCCGATCAAATGATCGCGCGGTGGTGCTGCTCCAAGCGATAGACGAAAGGGTGTATGCTTCTGCGGGAGTTGAAATGCCGGGTAGAACGGTACGGAAGGTGGGGCAGGAGGGGGGGGGGGGCGGAAGGGTATGAAGCTGGAGAACCCAATGATATCCCCATTTCATATTCCGAGGTCAGTCGACTCGCGATTCCCGCACGCGTAAGTTGCTACTCGAGAAAACCTTGCGGCAAACATTACATTTAAACAAATAATAAATACACATATCCGTTTATCTGTAAGTAACCGACATTTTCCAAGTAGAATTAATAAATATAAAGATAGCGCCGCCTACGCGAAATTTCGATTGCAAAATTTGTTTCGCAGCACGCGATAAAACGAGAGTACAAAGGTTCACCACTCTTTGCATGGACGCGCCAGCATCAAAGGCATGCGAACAATCGTCACAGTTGGAACTTGTTGCGAGAAAACATTATTTGGGTAACGAAAATTTTTGTGTGATTTTTTTTTCTTATCTCATTGAAGACAATAGAGGATGCATGTTTTATGTTTTTTTTGTTTTGTTTTTTTTCTTAGTCAAATATTTTATCGGAAATTGAGCGCCGGCAGCAAAATGAGTATTAAAGTTTATAACTTTCAAAAGAAATTGCATTATAAAAGTAGCATTGCAAGTAGCGGCATATATACGAGTTAATAACGATAGTCGGACATTAATAAATATTAAAACGATGGCCTTATCTTTGATATAAATTTTGATAGCATGTTACCTGTCGCGAATGCGGTCGACGAGGCGCATGCATGTTGTGACGCTGCGAAAGCATCAAATGCGGTGATGTAAGCGACAATCCACCTTCGCGCATTAATGATCTACCGATCAAGGATTATCCTCAGAGAGCCATGCGATTTGCCGTGTGCAAATAAGTAACGCAGTGATGTGAGTGACTTTGTGAAATGTGTATGGATAATTACGAGTATAAACGCGCCGCAATACAAACACATTTTTTGGCACTGACCAAATAAAACAATAGGTAAAGAGAAAGCTGTAGATTAGCGCGGGTATCATTCGGAGTAGTAACATTTGGCGAAATTCCATCTGTTGATTTACGGAAATTTATACACATGTTCAACGATCCATATGAATATAAGGAATATTTCAGATCTCGACTTGGATTATTTGGAGAGACGTGGTGTAGAAACTGTCGGCAGTGACAATGCCGACAACGTTCCGAAGGAAGAGGAAAGTCCCGCCGATAGTCTCGACAGAGTGAAAGTTGTTTTTCTCGGTGCTCCCGGAGTCGGAAAATCGAGCATCATTCGGGTGAGCATACATGTACATATGTATTCCATAAGTATTAACTCTAGTTACTATTTTCAAAAACTCCCCCTGACCCTGACTTTGATGACGAATAACTTCCGCAGTTTTTCATATTTTTCCGTCTTGTTTGTTGTTGTTTTTTTTTCTTTTACTGCCAGATTTTTTGCAAACACTTTGATCTTAAAAAACTTAAATTATGATGATTTGTTCATTAGACAAATGGAAGCGCTTGTTCAACTAGAGAAGATTTTTTGTCTTTTCAAAAGCGTTTTTCAAGAGCTAGACTTATACGACGAAATAAATATAATATGGCGATACATATCGATTTGATATTTGTTCTACGATCTGTGGACGCGCTCCCCATACCGAAGTATCGCGAATCCTTGGCAACAATATTTTTTTAAAGCCAATATATATGGATTTTGTGTAAATAGAATTTTGTGTAACTGTGTATATACTGACGACGCTGGAAAAAGTTTGTACGTTCTCGCCTGTCCGGCGGGCTAATAATATATCGCGGTATTGCTTTTGATATAGATATACCGCCACCGGGGCCTCTTCTCCTCTATCCGGCAAATATTTCCTGAGTCGCCCTCTGTCCCTCACCCTCGAATCGAAGCAAAACTCGATGCTTGAATGAAAAAAAAAAAAAATGCGACGCCTGCTATGCGCGCACCTCTCGGGGAAGCTCATTTCCGAAGACGCAGCGGAGTCCCGTTAATTTCCGAATGTACTTTCCGCCAATCGCGATCGAGACGCTATTTACGCTGGTGATGGTACGAGAATCTCGAACTCGGCGACGCCGGTAAAATTACGAGCGAGAGATGAAGAACGAAACGAATAATACACAGTACAAATAGGGTCGCCATTATTTTTCACTAAGAAATACTTTTATCTCAACATACAATATTCGCATTATAAATCCGGTCGATAAATAAAATGTTATATATATTTGCGCCATAGAAAAAAATATATATATATTTATATATATATATATATATATATATATATATATATATATATATATATATATAAAAAAACAACGTCGATGAATTCAATATAAGCAATTTGTG
>JAPYZC010004275.1:0-10562 GCA_030522665.1 Ichneumoninae sp. A BG-2022a
ATTCATACGTATTCAGAAAAATAAACGAAATATTTTCATTAAAAAAAAGTTTTGTTGCCGGGTAATTTGTTGACCAATTAATTTTTTGAAGAATTTGTTAATAACATTTTGCAATTATTATTATGCAAAAGTAATCTTCTCAGTACCTTTAGTATACATGATTTTTTAAAGATTTTTACATCATCAAGAAGTACTTGAAATTTTCTCTTATTTATTGTCGAACTTATGCGAAGTCAGCGCGCAGCGAGACTCCCTCCTTAAAAGATGCTCTACGAATTCATCGTCCACATATTCGATAGTATTTTTCGATTAAAAATGATAGCTGTTTGTTTAGGAAGGAATTTCATCGATAGATAAACAAAAGGCTGCCATTTTTTAACGAAAAGTACTATCGAATATATCTAGATGGTGAATTCGCAAGTTAATTCGGGCTAGTCTAAGATTCGCTTCAAGATCGATTCGGCTTCATGTAAGATTTTTCTTTATAGGGTAAACGGTCAGCATGGTTGAGAAAAATATATTCCAGTTTTCATCACCGACCGAGGTATTTCACGTGATATCAGGAGTGGCGAACTTACTTGAAAGGGTCGAATACCCAATGCCTCGAAATATTCGTCATTGCGTAGCCCTCGAGCCATTCTCTGCTCGATTTCTTCAACCCGGCGAGAAAGTAAAGAGCGAAGAATTGAAATTTTACGATGAAGTAATTCCACAGCGGGACGCTCGCGTCTTTTTGCTTCGATATTTTTGCGTCCAGTGCGCTATGGAGGCAGAAATAATAGTTGAATCACACAAAAACCATTTACATTGTTTGAGCTATTTGTGGTGACGAGTAGACTTACAAGTATCGATTCGCTCCGGTGGCCCATAAGAGCGTCGCCACGATACCGTATAGATAAGTGTGATTGTTCCAGAAACTCTTGTCCAGCAAAAATATGTACCAGTATGGAATAACGAAGCAGGCGCAAGCGAGCTTGAAGCATAATCCGAGCATTATGCCGAAAGCTCCCATCCACATAATCGCGTAGATCATAATCATTATCGCCAGATGAGGGCGTTCCATTCCGTGTATCAGCGGAAAATGGCAACCGTTCGGATCTCCCCATTTGAGGTCTATGTCGGAAAGTCCGCGTTCCTCCACGACGTCGAGAACCATGCACAGTCCTGTCGGGGATGCAAACAAAGTTTACTCTTTCGAGCTAGAGAAATAATCAGGCGCGGGTTGAATTTTAAGCCGTTAGTGTGAACTTAATATCGCTATTGAGATCTAACTTAAGATCGAAGTTTGACGCGAACTTAATTGCATGCTTAAGATCTATCTTAAATTCGAACTTAAGATCGAACCTCAGGTTGAACTTGACTTCGTGTTTAAGTTTGAACTTAAATTCGATCTAAAGTCTGAACTCAAATTCAATCTAAAGTCTGAACTCAAATTCGATCTAAAGTCTGAAGTCAAATTCGATCGTAAGTTCGATCTTACGATCGATCTCAACCTTTTATAAGTCACACCGTCCTAAACCGGACAGAAACGGGACTAACGGAAGCGGAATGGACGGTAGGCGTTGCTATGGTAGCGTCTAAGAGTGAGGATAGAGGTGTGATTTATAAAGGGTTAAGTTGAAATGAATAAGGAGCGATAAGAAGATATCCAAAAAAATGTTATTATCGTTGGCCACGTATTGTTTTTCCCCATCTTCAGAACCATTGATAATGTCATTGATGAGAACAATTAGCAATCATTCCATAGAAAACGATTCAAAAAATTGTTTTGATTTAAGAAATTCAAGAAAGAAGAACTTAAGATGAATCGAACATGTATTACGTGACAAATGAGTACAAGAGAGATAGTTGTATTTTTCGAATCAATGCCATGTAAAAATTGTTGACATTTGGGATCAAAGCGAAGTATCATGCAAGACGGTATTGAATTCTCCATCAGCTAATACTTTGCTTTTCGCGAAATGTCTTATCATCTCCTAATGCCACTCGTTACAGTTTTTGTTACCGACTGAGTCTGTGTCACCTCGCCTTAAGATCAAGATTAGGCACGAAATCAAGTCCGAACTTAAGATAGATCTTAAGCACCGCATGAAGTTCGCGCCAAATTTCGATTTTAAGTTCGACCTCTTAACTAACGTCTTAAAATTCGACCTCAGTCGGTAACAAAAACTGTAATTAATGTTGTTCAAAGTAATTTCAAATATTAGTGCTTTCGTCTAACGGTTCAGTAAACACTGATAATCTATTCATTAGAAAAGTATAGTGCCATTGGGGGAAAAAAAATGGGAAAAATGTTTGTTACCGACTGAGCTGAATCTCGCGTTAGCGAACGCTCGGCGATAGCAGGAATATTTCAGGACTTAATATAGCTTTCCGATAAGTTAATTAACCGGCTATATCGATTGTCGTGATAATTCGATCGAAAATGTATTACCATTTTTTATCACTCCCCCCTCCTATCTGATATCGCCAATTGAACTCAGTTAGAAGTACTACGAGCCAGCATTTGATTACGCTACGTCGACTGATTGCCCGACGTCAGTTTAAACCGTTTCCTAATCGACAAATCGTCTCGGAGCTCGTCGCACTCGGGTCTTCGAACACCCACGCCGTGGCTCTCGGCCAGCCGTGATTTAAATTGTTTCAGCGCCGCATGAATGATTAACAGTCATGTGCTGTAATCTATAGGCGAGAGCGGGGCAAAACGGTTTGATTTTACACATTTTTTGATGGACACATGAAAAAAAAAGTCTCACACAGAGAAACAAAAATCGAGTCAACAAAATGTGCGCTCACGGGTGGCGAAACAAATGTTCGCTTGATCGAAAGAAATACTTTGATGATAAAACTAACAGGCCGTCGAATCGAATGTTTCTTACTTACTGTGACAATTATTTCGTTCGATCAACCAAAAATTAGTTTCGCCACCCGCACACAGTAAAAAATTAATTTCGTAAAATCGGAATACGAAGTTTCGTAAAAATAATTTTGTTAAACAAGTGACAAAATCGTTTATTCAGGCTTGAATATTACAAAAATGACCTTTTATTTCTCGTGCAATTAAGAATTGCAGTTTGTACTTTTGCTTGTAAAATTAGAAAATGAACAAATAAAAAATTGTGAAAGTTTGTGGACAACAAGTTGTAAAAAGTACAAACTTTTTTTTTACACAATTTTTTATACAACTTTTTTTTTTTTACAAATTTCATCAAGCTATAATGGTTGTATTTTGCATTATACAAACTTTGCTCGAGGAAGTTCACTTGGAGATTAAAATTCTATAAGTGAACAATTGGTTATTGTCGCTAAAGCCGTGCACTGATAGAGACTGGCCAAATATGAAACTTGATATCTTCAGGGTCGTTTATTTTGTCGACTGAATCGCTTGTTTTTCTCAGTGCATCTCGAAGGTAGAACTCTGGTCCATTTTGCCCCACTCTGTCGCTCCAGTGACTATCACCGAGCAGCGAGGCGTAAAAACTTACCAAAAAGTGCCCTCGCCATTCCGAGACTCGCCGGATCGGTTGGCCGGTACATCAGTCTCACGAATCTCTCGAAGCTCGTCAAGTCTTTCAACCTAAAGCCCTGAGCTTTCTCGAAAGTCTCCCGTAATTCACTCCACGCTCGAAGCATCCTGCTCCCGAGCGATGTTTTCTTTTCCTCGCCCATCCTCTCGCAATTTTTCTCCGAGGCACGGCAGCTCGAGACTTCGCAATCCTTTCTCTTCCGTGGCATTGTCCGACGATGAAATCCACCACTGAAATCACGCTCTATTATAGATGATTGAGGTGAAAAATAATAAAAAAAAAAAAAAAAATGTACACAATTTCCGCGATTCCGCAACTCGAGATTTAACGAAGTGTGGCAATTGAACTCTCGACACATGTACCGTGACATCGACGTGTGTAACGCGACGCATAAAACTCGTACTCGTTTAGCACGCAACGTGCCCTGTTACCAGTGCGTCGTTTAACCAAGTCGACTATATAACGCTATACAAATTGCGAACTACAGCACGTGTGTCGCCGAGTGCGTTATATCTACGTCATAAAAAATTGTCCCGAAAAATTACAATAATGAAACCATTTTTTTTTAATTATAAAAAATGAAATATAGCTTTCCGGTCTCGTGGTTATACAGAAAGGCATTAAATTCACGGAGAACAAAATTTTTACGAGAGTTTCGAGTTGGAGAGCACGCAACACGAGGCCACTGAACCAGCCTGGCTAGATGCACCAGCAAGAAACACACTGCGACTCCTGCTATGATTTATCTTATATATCCATAGTATACACACATATATAGATATATGTAGCTATATTTATACATAAAGCCAGTCTGGACAAGCGGAGAAGATGAGGGCTTTATTGGAATGGTAGTTAAAAATAGTTTCACGTCGATTAGTGCAGTAGACGAGTTTTATGCAGGCCTTTATAATATCTACAACGCGTATATTTTTTTTCTTTTTATTTTAAATATTATGTAAAATTCGATAAATTATTATAATATAAAAATTAATTTTTGTGTGCAAAAAAATAATGTTTTTACCTGCCCGAGAAGAATGCACTTCCCAATAATGTTGCACTCTCGTTCCCGACGCACGATTAAAAAAAAAAAAATCTTGGACGTTGCAAAACTTCGCGTGGGAGTTCCGGGCCTCTCGATCGACACCGTCGAGGACGATCGACGAGCTTCTGGGTGCCTCACCGCCGCACGGCTCGGCAGAAGGCGAACGCGAGAGGAAGAAGAAGACTCTGTAGGTCCCGACGCGGAGTGAGAGAACGCTGACTCGACGCCGAGAGTAGTCTCCCGTCGCCAGGCAACGTGCGCCTGACTATTGACCCGCGCCCGCGCAATTATATTTTATCACAAGGATATCCTTCATCGCGCACCGCGGGGTGGGAGCGTATTGTCCCAGCCGCAAGCGCGCCGCGCGCTGCAATTTGCAAAGATTTTCAACCCCTTTTGCTGAAGAATTTTAAAAAAAATTTCATTATCATTTTTTTTACATTATATATGAACTCGCTTAATCTCGCTGTTAGAGTCGCAAGATTCTTCGTCTCGGGGTCGAGTCCAATTACGGAATCCACATTATCGGATACAATTTTTACCGAACGGATAAATATTGGGAACTTGTTAAAAAAAATATGTATATTGGGAATTTGTTAATTGCTCGTTAGTTACGTTATTGCTGGGCGCTTCACGGCTCCGTGGAAGCTTGATCGGTCCGGAAGGTTGGTGTCTGTTTTTTTTTTTTTTTGCTGACGAGAAAACGCGCGGAGTAAAGTTTTCACTCTCTTCGGGAAACTCCACAGTGTCTCGGAAGTGTTTTCTTGCTTCGATTTTTCTTATTTTTTTCTTTCCCCACTTGCGCGCTGAGCGCTGCAATTTGCAGAGATTTTCAACCCCTTCTGCTGAATATTTTTTAAAAAATGTCGTTGTCATTATTTTACATTATATATGAACTCGCTGAATCTCGCTGTTAGAGTCGCGAGATTCCTCGTCTCGGGGTCGAGTCCAATTACGGAATGAACATTAACGGATACAATTTTTACCGAACGGTTACATATTGGGAATTTGTTAATTGCTCATTAGTTACGTCATTAGGGGTGCTTCACGGCTCCCTGGAAACTCGACCGATCCGGAAAGTTGATTTTTATTTTTAATTTTTTTTTTGCTGACGAGAACACACAAGATTTCACTCCCTTCGCGAAGCTCCACAGTGTCTCGGAAGTGTTTTCTTGCTTCTATTTTTCTTATTTTTTTTTCCTTCCTCACTTGCGCGCCGAGCGTTGCAATTCGCAAAGATTTTCAAGCCCTTCTGCTTAAGAAATAAAAAAAAATCATTATAATTTTTTTTAATTCTATATGAACTCGCTGAATATGGCTGTTAGAGTCGCGAGATTCTTCGTATCGGGGTCGAGTCCAATTACGGAATCCACATTAGCGGATACAATTTTTTACCGAGCGGTAGAATATTGGGAGTTTGTTAATTGCTCGTTAGTTACGTCATTGCTGGGCGGCTTACGGCTTCCCGGAATCTCGACGAATCCGGAAGCTTGATAATGTTATTTTTTTTTTTTTTGCTGACGAGAAAACGCGCCGATTAAAGATTCCACTCCCTTCGGGAAGCTCCACAGTGTCTCGGCAATGTTTTTTTGCTTCTATTTTTCTTCTTATTTTTTTCCCTTCCCCACTTGCGTGTTGCCACCCCGTTACCCGACACCTTGTCTCCGCTACCGGGTTCGAGAAAATTGATCCGTGTTAACGCGCCCGATCACACTGCCGTTCGAAACCCGCGCTACGTGCGCCGCGGCGACGAAGGCGAAAGAAAATCGGAGGATTTCAGGCGAAAGAAACATTTTGAATTATTCTTTTTCTGTAAAACAATCATTATCTGTAACAAAATCTCGTGCTATTGTTAAAAAGTTGCTGACCTTGTTAAAAAATGTCCATAAAAACAAAAATCATCAAAGCCGTTCTCTAAACAAGTAAAAAATATTTTTGTTTAATGAAAAAATTAGACTCCTATGTTTTTTTTAAATTCGAATCCGTGGATTTTTTACACTATCAGAACACCTTCGCGAACAATCAAACGCATGGAATTTTTTATACGATATTTATATGATGAAAAAAAATTGTTATTTTAATTGTTTTGCTTGAAATCGTCGACCTCCTTCGGTTAAACGAACTTAAACTCTGTTTAATAAGGCCGCGGTCTGGGAGCGTGTAGACGAGACCGAGAATCGCTGCGAGGGGCGAAACGAGATTGAATGAAGTACGCGGCAAAGATTACGAGGTGTCGGAGGCCAAAGATTCGCAATGCGCTAATGTAACGATGTTCGGCGCGCGACGACCATGTTTCGAGGTCTCGTTCCCGATTGACCAGTCTCGGGTAACGCTAAAAGTATACGATACATTGAGAGAGCACGACGGGTATAATCGGTTATAAATATAGACCCGACGGTCAGACGGGCCGGTCGTGTAAAGCACGATAATTTGCCCAGGACTGTGTACTGCCGATATACATATCGGTATAAAGTGTAACGATACGTATCCATGAGTCACGCTCAGATTGAATTTCCTTGGGCGAGTGCGATGAGCTGGTATCTCTCGTAATAAACAAACAGTAGTTAGATTATATATATGTATAGGGCATTAAGAAGAGTTTTTTTTATTAAAAAAACAAAAACTCTTTGGAAAAATCGGGAAAAGTTCCCAAAAATGCAACGTTGCATATAAAAATAGTCAAGCGATAGCCCATAATCGGCTGATTTTTTCGTCTAAATGTTTTTCAGTTTTCATTAAAAAAAAAAAAAAATGAGAATGAAAGACGGCGACTTTGGACCACTTTGGCTGAAATATCAAGATTTTTTATATGTGACGAGCAATAAGTTCATTTTTTTAAATGAACTTAGATTCTAATAAAAAATCTGAGTGCTTTCGTGAGTTAGTTTAGTCATATAAAAAATCGCGGGCCCAATCCAGGTTGAAATGCTAAAGAATGCCCCATATACATGTTGGGGTGTTAACAACAAAATATATTATTAACTCTACTGTACTTGTAATTTTTGCAATTTCATGTGATATCGAAACAATATTTTATTTTTTTCTATTTTACGTGGAACCGTAAGAATTGGAAGCAGAGTCAAAATAACAATCATACTTTTTCTTGAGTCATCGACTTTTTTTTGTGTCGGGAATTGTCGATTTGTCGATGAACAATACTCGCCTGGGGAATCGTTTCGATTCCCTCCGGGACGTCGCGCGAAGCTTGCTCGACACTCCAGGAGACATTAATCCGAATAATTTCCATCGTAACGCACCGCTTAACCCCTTTCGGCGTGTATCGCGAAGGGCAACGTCGATGTGATTAAGCATAGGCGATCGAGCCGATTTTCTCAACGACGATTACGCGACCTCGGACCCTCACTTCGATGATTATCGTTAACTTTAATTCGTAATAAACGCGTGAGGAGATTCGATTAAATTTATCGCCTGCGTTTTAATTATTCTCTCGTACGTGGCACAGCCTGACAGCATTATTTTCACGGTATCCTGTGCGACGTCGAGGAGAACCGTTGATTACACACGGAAGCTCTCGGGGTCTCTTTTTTTCGCGCTTACGCAGCTGGGGCGCGGAGCCTCGTGTAATAATGAACGAACGTCACTTTCGCTCTTGGACGAAGAATACCCAACGGACGTTTTGAGCCTGGGCGTGAAACAATGAGGACTGATTTTACCGGGGAACGCCCCTCAATCTGTCTCTGCGGACCGATTTTTATTGGAACTCACACAGCGGACGTTCTCTAAGATCAAAATAACGTGGGAAGCTATATGGAAATTCTCAATTACAAAAAAAATCTATTTCTCAAAGGACCCAGTTTATAGGCCCAAGTTCCGTACTCACGCACTAACTTAACTTTGAACTTAAGCCACAATTTAAGTTTGAACTTAAGCCACAATTTAAGTTTGAACTTAAGCCACAATTTAAGTTTGAACTTAAGCCACAATTTAAATTTGAACTTAAGCCACAATTTAAGTTTGAACTTACGCCACAATTTAAGTTTGAACTTACGCTACAATTTAACTTTGAACTTAAGCCACAATTTAAGTTTGAACTTAAGCCACAATTTAAGTTTGAACTTAAGCCACAATTTAAGTTTGAACTTACGCCACAATTTAAGTTTGAACTTAAGCCTCAATTTAAGTTTGAACTTAAGCCACAACTGAACTTTGAACTTAAGCAGCCCCTTAAATTTGAACTTAAGCACCAATTTAACTTTGAACTTAAGCCCCCAAATTAATTTTGAACTTGAACCGCCAAATTAAGTTCAAACTTGAGCCGCCAAATTAAGTTTAAACTTAAGCCCCGGCTTAAGTTCGAATTTAAGTACGAAACTTGTGTTCAAGCTCAAACTTCAAACAATCCTCAAAATGCGTACTATTATATCGGGGCCCTAAGTACAAAAATGTTGCCTAACGATATTAAGGGCCAATGCGTTAACCTGTTTTGCATAACTTCATCGGCAACAATTCATAAGAATTGCCTCTATTGAAAAGTGTCCTCGGCATAATGAATGGTGTTGCGCAAATACGCCTGACGCGCCGATTAAACGACGTGATCGTTGCCCGGTGCGCCGTAGCAGCCCCGTTATTACGTCACGTATATGACGACTACGGGATTCATCCCCTTCGATCCGTGCTTATTTGCGTAGAGAGACGCGTACTTATTTGTTCAACTTTGTACGAAGAAAACGCTCTGGAGTAGTGTGTGTACACCTGGAGAGCGGGACACTGCCAGTGTCCCGCTCGCGGCCTCGCCATTGGCACTATACTAGTCACGTCTACTTCGCTCTTTCTATTTGCTCGGGCTATTTATCACGGTTTATTATTTTCCATTGTCGGCACGGCGCACGAGTCACCGGTTCATTGTCGGTAACACACGAACGGGAGAGCGCGTAGACTACCGGGCAAAATACAGCGGCTCGAAGTACGGAGCACCGTGTACCTATTACGCATAGGAACCCGGAACGAATTTCTAAAACCGTGTCCGATCGAATTTGCATATAAAACACACCGTCCGAGCAACAGACTCGAGTAACTCCCTCGACGTCGAGTCTCCGATTTCAGGGCCTATTAATTGCGGTTTTTTTTTGTATCTATATACATGTTTTTTTTGTTCTCGGAAAATTCGAAGGGTGCAGCTTTTGCAATCCTCCCGATCGAGTTACCGATTCTCGTTCGAATTTGCATTCTTTTTTGTGCATCCTCCCTCCGAATGAACCATTGTATGTAAAAATTCTCGAATTACCGACTAGCTGTGGTAAATTCTTGATTTCTAACGGCAGCCTCGAAAAATCTCGATAGCGATTCTTACGTGTTTTGCATATGTGTTTTATAAACGATTTGGATTTTTTTTTAGTTGGATGTATAGCGGCAGATAAACTTGGAGAAAAATTGCAAGTATCGAGTCCATGTGAGGGATGATTTAAAAAAAGTGGGCATAAAATTAACGGTATATATATATGAGAGTAGGGAGGTCCCTGAACGGTCGGGGTACACGTGAACTGGTGTACGGAGCGAGGATGTTGTATACAGTACCTATAGTTTGTTGCTAGCGTCGGTAATATTTCACGTTGTCGAGACGGGCAACCCCTGGCGTCGTTGGACGGGCCCGTAGGGGTGCCCCGCAACACAATGGAACCCTTTACCGTGCCCCTAGCACCCATAGCCAACATCCATACATCATCATTCATAGTGGAAAAAAGCCGGGGGCACCTAGTCGACGTTGCGTTCGAAAGAGTATACGTGGAGGGGTGGCTTCCGATTTTTACGAGCACCTAGGACAGCGTCCCCTTCTCTTCATATACCTTGAAAAAAAATTAACAACCTAAAAAGTTTATACTTTTCATTGGCGTGATAACCTAGCAATAAAGTTATAACAATTGGATCGCAATTGCATTGGATCGCAATTGAATTGGATCGCAATTGAATTGGATCGCAATTGAATTGGATCGCAATTGAATTGGATCGCAATTGAATTGGATCGCAATTGAATT
>JAPYZC010004276.1:0-10561 GCA_030522665.1 Ichneumoninae sp. A BG-2022a
ATACATAGCGGCGCCAACTACAGCCGGAAATCGGAACTACCTTTTCTGTGCCAAATATTAACACGGGGATTACGCTTCCATATACTTCTATGTTCTCTGACGTCGGTGATGTGAAACCGCCAGTCGTCTTGGTTATGATAACTCGTGTTTATGTTATATTTTCCCGTGTTTTTTTTTATACAATCAGTTCAATAGAGATTGCCACGACCGTTGCAATGTCGTAGCATAAGGCGATCGAGTCACGCACAAACATTGTAAACTGCCATTTAACTTCGGAAGCGAATCAAGCATCGCGTTATTGACGATGGGCAAAATGACACAAATAACATGGCCCGAAGAATACTCGGAACTCCAGGTAGTTATTGTCATCGACATAAATCCATTTACAATTGTAGATATTACACAGATTCGAATAAGCATAATTACTGTTCGGCGATTGATCTTGGCTCCCTCGTATTATTCGCGTTGCGAGAGAAAAAATTTCCGATTGGAGAAGATAGATTTCGATATACCGAAAGATCACGTTTTTTCGTTTTTGTAGTAAACTGGAACAGAGCGCTCCATTTTACGTGGAAGGTATATCTATATATCCAATAAATATAGATATACTTTCCATGTAAAATAGAGCGTTCTGCTCCAGCATAATCTGAAAATGAACAGACCTATTGTCTCTCCCAAACCGCGCACGTAACTCGTCTTTACTTTTTGCAAGCAGTTTGATAGAGCCATGAGCGTTGCAATGTTGTACCATAAGGTGATCGAGTCATGCACAAAAGAATTGCAAACTGCAAATTGTTTTGCTTCTGAGGTTGGAACTTTGGAAGAGAAATGAGTATCGCATTATCAATGATGAGAAAAATGGTACTGCAAATTGTTTTGCTTCTGAGGTTGGAACTTTGGAAGAGAAATGAGTATCGCATTATCAATGATGAGAAAAATGGTACAAATAACATGGCCCAGAGAATGTTAGAAAACCCTGGGAGTTATTTTCATTGACAATCTATTTACAATTCAATTTCGTGACAGGCCCTTTTTACACAGTACACAGATTGCAATTCACAAATTACTGTTTGGTGATTGCTCTTGGCTCCCTCGTATTATTCTTGTCACGAGAAAAAAAAATTCCAAGCCGACTATAATTTTCAATTGACCGAACGATTGTCCCTCCTGACAACTATGTACCAAATTTGTATCCATTATTTATTTATTTATTTAGTTTACGGGATGCATCCTTTTACGACATATAATAATAAAAAATAGATCAGTAAATCAGTAAATTATGAAAGTGTCTCTACAATTAGAATAATATCACCAGTTCGCATCTTAATATAAAACTAGACAAAATGTATTTCATTATTTCATTTCAACATTAATAATCAACACACCGATTATTTATTTTTAGTTGCCCTATTATTCAGGGATAAAAGTCATTAAATGATAAGGATTCGTCTCTTAACTACTGCTTTAAACTCACTAGCAGACGCTCAGAAATTAATTATTTCCCCAAGGGTATTGGCGAGGTTAATGATCTTGCTCCGAACTCACTTCTAGCCTTTATTTATTTATTTGTCGAGACGCTGCTGCATCTCTTGACCACTAATGTATATCTATTTACA
The DNA here is from genome assembly GCA_030522665.1 of Ichneumoninae sp. A BG-2022a. NCBI lineage: Eukaryota > Metazoa > Arthropoda > Insecta > Hymenoptera > Ichneumonidae > Ichneumoninae sp. A BG-2022a. Next base: position 1,617 of record JAPYZC010004276.1, read on the forward strand.
ATCCATTGCCGTGGCAGGCACTTTTTACACAGTACACAGATTGGAATTGAGTTATTACTGTTTGTTGATTGGTCTTCGCTGCCTTGTATTGTTTGCATCACGAGAGAAAAACATTCTTAGTAGACGATAGATTTAGATTTACTGAACGATTGTCTCTCCCGATAAATGAGTACCTTTATTTCTGTTATCCGTCTTTCTGTTTTATCTTTCGCAGAGAATCGACGAGTTGCTGCTGTGCGGGATTTGTTACGAGTACATGGACACATCAGTGATGACGCCTTGTTCCCACAACTGTAAGATACAAGAGTTTTTACGTCGGTAAAAAAATTATTGTGTCCAATGTGAACTAACTTATAATTTTTTGCCCGATTTGTTCGTTTTTTTTTTAGACTGTTCTCTGTGCATAAGAAAGTATCTGCACTACAAGACCCAGTGTCCAGCTTGCTTCGAAAAGACCTTTGAGAAGGATCTCCACACCAATAGAATATTGGACGATCTAGTTTCGTACTTCAGAAAGATCAGGGTGAAGCTTGTGGATTGCATAGCGGGAGCGAAGGTCGAGAGGATTCGAGAGAACGAAGGTGTTCGTGATTCGCCGAATGTAACACCCGTAAGGCCTGCGAGAATGAATCAGATTCAAAAGAAAACTCCGCCTCAGAAGGTCGCCGTGGAGCAGAGCACAGTAGCGCTGGACGACGCTCGCGTATGCAGAGACGAGGTATCGGCGTCGTTCGGGACTGTTTCGGCAAAGACACTGGCCAGTCCCAGCACCAGCGGTACGCCAAAGGTCGCAAAAATTTTTACACCCAAAAGCAAAGGCAACACAAGCGCCGGCGTCTCGAACATTAAAACTGTACAGTGTCCGGTGTGCGGAGTCGAGATATCCGAGGTTCACGTCAACAAACATCTCGACGATTGTTTGAAACGAGAGAACGCGATCCCACAATGTGCGAGGTAATGTTCGATTCAAACTTTGTTCAATTGAGTTTCTGCATGGGTCGACATGGATTGCATACTTGTCCTTTGCGGCACAAAAAAATCAGTGTACGCTTGTAAAATGTTGTTTGATGTTAAGAAATTTGCTTTACTGCAAGAGACTGCTTACGTGGTTCAAAGCTGTATAGTACATTGTAGGCGTTTTGTGTTAAAACATATATTTATTTTTAGATGCTCTGGCGCATGGAATTTGCAATTACAAAATAATACACATTTTATTTGTATAATAATAAGTAAATAATAATAATAATAATTATTATTTATTTAATATTAGGCATGAAATATTCATTTCGTCATATCGCTTTGACGCGGTTGCTATTGATCAGTCTTGTATGTTGGTATTCACCGCATTTTTATACGTCGTGTTACACGTCGGCAATTATCGATCAATTGATTTCGTATCTTTGAATTCTTTCATCAAAGTCTTGTTTCTAGAAGATCCAGATTAATTGATAGTTTCGTAGACGAAGCTTTGGAGATATTAATCCCAAATATTTGGAAATATTAATCCATGGACCAGTTACGATAAATTAATGATTGTCTCTACGACTATCCTAGCAATTTATCATGGGCAACCCCATTCGAAATCTTGAAGCGTATAGACCGGTCGCTGCGAAATGTTTTCAAAAACTCATTTGAAAATAGAAAATGGAAATGCGAAAATAATTATTTTACCGATCGAGTAATTCAAAATTTCATTACATTACATTCACAATTGATGTGACTATCTTCTCTTCCGAGTCGCTCAATCTGAGGATATCCGGATTTGCGTGTTATGAAGATCAAATTCGGTGAATCGTACCATACTTTAACTATGTATAACCCCGTGTATGGTGGAAGTTTTTTTTTGCTTTGGGCTCCGTTGGCACTTTTAGATTGTAACATATATTTTATCACATTTTTCACTGGTGCAGTGACAGCGCACCTAGACGAGTGTTTTTTTTGTGCGATACACAGTGCGAAAATGGAGTGCAGTAAAAAATAGTCCCAGTTGCGCTTACTGCAACCAGTGGAAAACGCTATATTTCGAGCTAAATGCTATGCTTGGAATTCTCGCTTAGTTAACGAATGTAAAGTGAAAAAGAGTGTATTTCCATTAGTTAGAACTAAAAGTTGCACAAAGATGCATGCATTTTAATCACAACTGAAATTCAGAATCGAGCCGAAGCGTAAACCACTGCCGAAACTTGTGTTCCGATTGATGAAGGACGCCGAGTTGCGAAGAAAAATGAAGGAGCTTGGTTTGCCGTCGCAGGGCGACAGGAAAACCCTAGAGGCACGATTTCAGCGATACTCGGTTCTTTACAATTCCGAATGCGACAAGGTAGAACCTAGATCCGTCGAGGAACTCTTGAAACAGTGCGAGGAAGAGGAAAATCTTGAGAAGAAAAACGTTCTCAAAACTGCGCACGCTGTGAACGTAAGTTTTTTTTTCGCAACGGTAATTGTATCAAATACCGCCTGTGATAATAATCCTTTAAACCCGTCTCTTTTCGCAGCGTTTGAAAGTAACTCGTAACAGCGAACAAAGTGTCATCGAAGAGGCGCAAAAGAAATACCGTGAGTATTTATTATCATACAGTACAGAAATTAATTACTTTTTCTTAACGCATGCACGTAAATTCTCACTTTCCGTTCCTAAGAAGTGAGTGCAGGAAGGCACTTTTTCGCGTCACGGGCGAGAAAAACTACTTTCTCGCACTAGTGCGAAAAGTACATTTCTGCGTACATTTCCCAAAGCCGAAAAACGTGATTTTCGTGAATTAGTCAGGAAAAATTATGTGAATGGCACCGGCATCAACAGACTCTTCTAACAAATAATATTTTTTGCTCTCCAGGAGAAACACACAAACAAAGCTATGAGAGTTTGATAGCTGCAATAAAAAATCGGGAAACATCGAAGAAACTTCCGGTGCGACGATCTCTCATTGATGAAAACGAGAAAGGCGTTGACGGTGAATTCACGGAAAAACGCGTACCCGAGAACAATCTTATGCAAATTAACGAAAACGATGAAGACGATGATCGAGATTCCTATTCAATGATCGATTACGAAAATGTTTTTCAAGATTCCGACTCGAGCTCCACCTGTCCGTTGCAGCATTACGCGAGCGACGATCCCACCAGTTTCCTATCGATACAAATGACGAATGCCGACGGTAAATCTTCGACGTCGAGCCCCGCAAAGTCCAGTCCATTGAGGGTCCATCGTAGCGGAAACAAATCACCAAACCATCGCGTCTCTCCGTTGAAAAATGCAACGCTCAACGATCCATTCACCCAAAAATCATTCGTGAATACAGTGAAGAATGTTTTCACTGCATTCGCCGTCACTACCGACAGTGAATCCACCGACGAGGACTTAGTCCCTCCGAATCCGAAAGCAGCTACGAGCCATTCTACCAAACGACCCAAACTATCCATACAGCAGATACAAAAGATCGACGATGCAAAGCCAAAGTTCGATCAAAATAAATCGGAAGGACAAAAGCTGGCACTGTCGATCGCCCGTGACTTCACTTTTGACTCGTCCAGCAACGACAGTGCCGAAACCGAAGCTGTACATGGTATGTAATAAAAATAATGCGTTTGTTTGTGTAACTTTCCTCTCACTGTTTCGTCAACGTTGTGTACAAAAAGAATGAGGTAAATTACCGAGCAATTGGTTTTGCTTCCCCACAGAGAAGCTATGTTTTCGTAACAAATAATTTTCGAGGTTTTAGTGTCAGAGTACTAAAATAGTCTGAAACGTCGGGAAATGTGATTTTTAACTGGCGTGCGTGCACGCGTGTCTGTGTGTTTCGATTATTTGAAAAATGTTTGATATTTCTAACTTGTGTAAATTTTGAGTAAGCGTCCTAAAACTGCACACGAATATTATATTTTTATCAAAGATCTTTGGTATTGAATTTAGTCAATATCTAAGCGCGTCAGATTTTAGAGGATTTTGATTCCTTCGAAAAAAGACTAAAAATAGTCCAATTCGAGTTAACATGGAGGTATCGACCTTACATTATTGTTTCCTCTATAAGGAAGTCAAAATCGAACAACGAAATTTATCGTAGAGGAAGTTATGCGCGAAACCGTAAAACATTATTAAGTTATGTGCAAATCACTTTGCACGCTGTTTCAGTCTGAGACAAATGAATGGTGTAGTATAATTATTCTCAATGGTTTTGCCAGCATTATTTCTAAAATCGTAAAGAAAAGTATATCGCTGTTGTTATTAATTGAGTTTTTTATGGCATTGTGGTCTCCACATAGTAGAATACCTAATCGAAACTGTAAAATGTCTCTGTATCCGCTCTGATATACAATTTTTTTTATCTCTAGAGACTGCAGATATGAAAACGACTGACAAGCTAAGCGAAGAAGTGCGTAAAGCTGAACATATCACTACGGATATTTCGAAGCGCGACAAAGAGAATCATAAGTCGCCGACGCCGAGTTTGAACACCGTTAATCGGCCCGTCAGAAAGAGGAATTGCGTAACGCGCGCGCGCAAGAACGACACCGTCGAGTCGACAAAATTGAAGGAAAAGTCGGTAACTGTGCCGGATGGAGCCGATTGCATCGATGCGCCGGTCGACGAAAAAGTGGAGAGCGCACCGCGCATCGATAGTCCGTTGAAACGTCGTCGAGGACGGAAGGGTGTAACTCCAATCGACACCGAGTCGAAGAATCCGCCAAGAAGACCGCTGCGAAAACGAAATTCTGTTGTATCAGAAAACGCACACAAGCGATCATAATCGCGACTTAAACTACTTTCTTTACTAACTTTATAAATTAAACAATACGAAAAGTTTTCCCGTGTGATTCGCATTACCATGCCAAAGAGGAAATCCGTGCTCTTTGTAAATACGCCTTTACTTATAGTTTTTTTACGACTAATAAATGAATATAGTTTTGAAACATTTTTGTCTTCTTTCTTAAAAATGATAAATATCGACTCTATGACGAGAAACTTATCAAAGACATCGAATTTTATTGAATACATTACAACATTGTTTCGATCGTCGGATCGACAGTGAACAGGTCATTTTACATATTGTTTCGTGGAGGCATTAACAATAATTTAAATAAGCTTAATGTAACGATAAAAGAGCTGCCTTTGAAATTATTTACACGTTACTTTGGTATCACTTACCGATTCAATTTTTTTTTTGTATATATATATACGTATATATATATATTCTTTATAATAGCTACTAACGTTCATTAGACATTTCAAAGAACTAACATTCTAACAGAGCTAGCTATCACATTTATTGATTATTATTTACGCTGATAAAACGCGTCTCTCGTCGAGATATACGCTATAATACTCCAACGTAGGGACATGTTGAGACAGATTAAAATCGGCTCACTTAAGATTCACAGAATCGTTCTCGAATGGGGTAATTAAGCCGAATAAACGAAGCTTCGTTTTGTTGTCTTCAGCGCATTAACGAAAGAATCGTTAAACGCAGCTATCTGTAACTAAACTTGGTGCTATACAAGTGTCCCGTATAGCGCGTCGCGTTAGGCAGCTGTTTTGCTATTGAACACGATATCCACAAAGTCTCAAAGATCATTAATTCGCAATATATATATATATGGATTTTTTTTGTCTCTTAGCGGACAATTATGAGACATCGCGCGATAAATCGATAAAAATATTGATCGCCTCGAGGATCTATTCGCGATGTCGACATGTCTAATGAAAGATCAAAGTCGCACTGGATACAATAATTCGATTTATTTATAGATTCGCACTTCAACGACCTCACTCAAAATGTCATTTATTCTTTAATATTTAGTATTTTTCTTTAATATCTGTAATGTTTAACGACGACTTTAGTTGACTTCTTCTGAAACAGCGATATGTTTTAAGCCGGAAATATATACTTATTCGATATATTTTATAGGCGGTCACAATGAACGGAGTTATCGGAATATATTCCATTTACCCTCAGACGCCGAAAATATTGTTCCAAGAAAAAAAAAAAAAAAAAAAAAAAATTACGTAATATCGGAACGGGTAATAAATATTTGCTGAACGATTTTTCCACGATTAAGATTATAGCCATTGATATTCTTCGTTCACGATACACGCGGCGAGCATTTTATATACAGAGCAGAAAAAGTGTTGGATAATTCCTCTTTACTCTTGAATTGAAGATATATGTACACACATGACAAGAAAAAGGAAAAGAAAAAAAGTAAAAATCTTCGGCGTCCAGGGTTTGATAATTAAGATCTCGCCTATTCGCCATCCGGCTGCAACGATCTTAAATTACGTTTTTCGGGATATTACGCTATTTTGATTGACTATTTGATTAATAAGTTTTCTTCCCTTACAATCTCGTTTAATTTACCCTTTTCGTAGATCTGGAGGGAAACCGTCCCAATTATTTCACTCTATTACCAGCGACCGCGTAAGCGCGCGCTATTCGATTTGCACCTTTCACGCGCTATTGTCCAACATCGCGATAACAAATATATATCTTTTGATTTCTTACTATCAGTTTCCTAAAATGATTGTAGGAATAATTACCGTGTGTCCGCGACGGATTCTGCGCAGTAAAATATTTTCTTTCGTACAGATTATTTACGCAGATCGACATTCGATAATTGATTTCGCGAATGAAACGCTGATGTCTTTTTTTCGTAGTCCGTTGATCACGGCTAATCGAGTTAAATCCTCGATCATTATTGCCAACCTCACGTCGAGGTAGAGTAGTTAACGCTCTCTCCCGTGTCTACCATTTTCAATTGTACTCTTCTTATCACGACAAGGGTTTCTTCTTGTTTGTTCTCATAACCGTTATACCTATTGAACCGCGTATTTTTCGTAACAAGTCTATTATCTCTGCAGTCGGCATGTTCTCTACGCTCTCGTCGTTCACCTGTAAAAAAAAGGAATGACCGTTAATTATTTGGACTGTGAGGGCGAACAATCTCCGGATACACTGTGCAGGTAATAACAACGGGCGGCCATAGTGCACAATTCGAGCGAAAACTTACCATAATTAATACATCACCCTGCTTGAGCCTGCCGTCCTTGGCGGCGACGCTATCGGGGTGGACCACGGATATTACAGTCGAATTACCCTCGGGCTGTAAGCTGAACCCCAGGCGGCTGTTCCAACCCCGCGTCAGTTCCACCATAAATACCTGCGCAATGCAATCGATACATCAACGGGTTATATTTTGGATCGATGTAAAAAAATATCGTGGGAAAATAAAAGGAATTGGAAATTGGAAAATCTGCTCGAACGAAGAACAATTTTATCCCGATCGGTCCTCCAAAGATTCAAGCATTAAAAAACGTGTATATAATATTTTTAGGTGATCGCGACGAACGCAAAATGCACAACTTAAGGATATTTTTATTTTATTGTTCAATCAAAACAAAAATCGTTCTATCGGACACGAGCATTTTTAAATGACCTCTGAAAATGATATTTGATTAATATATTAGTGATGAATGGGAACGGTAAATAGAAAAGAAATTATGAAATTCTTTATTATTTTAATTGTCTTTGACTCCGAAAGATACTTTTTCGTGGAGTGCTGAGATTTAAAAAAATTGCACTTAAAAGAAAGCACTGATAACCTGAGAGTCATTGAGATATTCACCTCGTTTCCATCGTCAGATGTTTCGTGTCGGGTTGCCGATTCAGCGGTGCTCTCATTTCCTGCCTCCTCCGTTTCCGTATTTCCGTTTGTCTCGTCGACCCTGTCGTTCGGGGCAAACATGACGCCCTTCCACTTAAGCAAGCCTTTGCTGCCAGCGGGATCCTCTGCGCCTAGAACCTTGCCTGTGGATCGCGGAAAATGTCAAACGTTACTATTATTACCGTCGTGATGCGCTGCTAAAGCATTATCTCGAGATAAAACGGTGCGCTTATCTATGTTCTTCGTAGCGCGAACGAAGCGAATTGTATAATGAATAATGACCTTCGAGAGAATGCATCGCGGCGATTCAAACCGTTCGTAGAGTTCGTAAGAATGAGAGTCTAATTCTGACAGTTGCAATTGGCGGAGTTTTCGAGCGGTTGGACCAGCCGAATTAATTAATGGAACACTTCTATTTTTCAGCAATGCGACGAGCAATCGCGTTCCTGTGGGCCAAGCTTCTTTCGAGATATCAGAATAGAGTTATATATTAATATATATAACTCTATTTTTATTATTATTATTTATATTTTTTTTTATTTAGAGGTGAGAAAGGTAAGGGCTCGAAAGTTCTCATTTCGGACCTTTGCCCTAAGAAAAAATGGTCTTCATTTGACCCATTGAAACTGTGATATCTCGGCGAGAACAAAACCTACGACAATGGGACTTCACACGTTGTAAAGAGTGATTGTTAGTCTTCAAAGTGAGTTGTGGCTCGTTATCGTAACGTCTTCTACTTCCCGAGATTTTTTTGTTTTGTTGTGAATGGACCATGCTCGCGAAACGAAAAGTTTCTCAGTAATGAGATGGTGGATCACGACCTGGTTGTTTGCGCATTGTTTGAGACATCGAATAGTAGTCATAAAGAAAATTGCAATCAAATCGATAGACCCGAAAAGACAAAGGCATCTCATAGTCCATTTATAAAACTGGGACGGTTGAACAGTTAAAGTGGTCCATTTACAATATCGATTGCATGAATCGACCACTGTAAAAAAATCGTATGCAATTTAAGGAGAGAGTCTCGTTGTGCGCTGACTTCGGATAAGTTCGACAACAATAACAGAAAATTGTAAGTACTTCTTGATGGTGTAAAAATCTGAAAAAAATCATGTATACTAAAGGTACTGAGAAGGTTAATTTTGCATAACAATAATTACAAAATGTTATTAACAAATTCATCAAAAAAATAATTGGTTAACAAATTACCCGGCAATAAAACTTTTTTTTATGAAAATGATTCGTTTATTTTTCTGAATACGTATGAATTTTTTCAGATTTTTAAGTAA
>JAPYZC010004277.1:0-10937 GCA_030522665.1 Ichneumoninae sp. A BG-2022a
AAATTTATTTATAGAAGGTTTGGCGACAATTTACTTTTTCCCTGACCAAGTTTTTGTTTCCCTGACTTTTCCCGGTTTTCCCTGACCGCGGCCACCATGTACCACTAAAATACAAAGTCGTGTTGCGTCGTATCTACGCATCGGCCAAAAATGTGCGTGAATCCTATTTTTCTCTCCGCCTCCTAACAGGCTACAGACATACCATATTTTGATATACGATTTTTTTTTCATGCAGATGTAACACAGATTTAATGCAAATTCGGCGTTCGCGCCACTCGGTTTTCCCGCTTACCGAGAGCCGTCCGAGGCGAGGGAACAATCCATAAAAAGCCGTCATCATGAAGCCATCGCGTCCCGCCGCGCGTGTGCGGAGATTCTTCGGCGGGTTAATAGCGATTTACCGTACACGCCACGTGCGACGGCGATTCGCATTTGTCGCTGAGCAGCCGAGGCGTCCCGGTCTCTCCGGCCAACATTTATCACTTCTTTTTTTCCACGGGCAAAGCCCGGCGATAGATCTCGCGCGGAGCCGTCATCCGCGTCGAGTTACATCACACTCGTACGCGCCCGGATTCCAATTTACTTACGAAACTTTTTGTCTCATACTCTAATCTCTTAGCCAAACGAGATACACTCCCGTCCCTCCCCACAATCAGCGAAGCGGTTTTCCGCGAAAAAAAAAGAAACAAAAAACAAATCCTTTTTTTCTCCTCCGAATCGCAACGGAACGCACCTGCAGCGCAGAACGGAAGTTGTTTTTACCCTCGGCCGGATTGCCGTCGCGCTTCGCGGAAAAAACTTTCATTATCGGAAAAACAAACAAACAAAATTGATGCCGAGACCGGTTGCAGTCGGGAGACTCGAGGCGTTTCTATGGGCGCAGATGAAACTCCGGTTTCCGCTTCAGAAGGGATGACGGCTGTGCTGGAAGGGGTGCGTGGATCGGGCGACTCTCGCGGGAGCTTCGCATCGGCGGGCGGAACATAGCAGTTCGCACGCGACCCTCCGACGGGTCTGCCGGCGAAGTCAGAGTCGCGCCTCGACGTCGTCGACGCTCTCGGTTGCCGTGCGCGTCGAACCTTCGCGCTCACGGAACTTCGTCGCACGACCGGCTCCGTTACTCCGAGAACTTCGACTATATTTCGGTGGAGCAACCGTGCGCAATGGACCAAAAGTTCACTCGTAGCTTCGCTTACCCACTCGAGACTTTTAGGGACCGCGATTCGGACCCCGGCAAAGTCGTCGCGGGAAAGGCTAATTAAAGTAGTTGAGCCATCCGAGTCGGCGCCGAGTGCCCACGATCGTCCGGGGGCAAAATGACCCGCTCGATGACTCGATATACACTTTGAAAAAAAAGGTTCGTCCATTCTTCTTTCAAACGACCACCCTTTGTCCGCGAAGATCGATATTTTTGTTCCTAATTTTGTAATTCTTCTATTTTCCTTAAGGAAATTATTTTTTTTTATTGTAAAATTTATAAGAGGAAAATATTGTCAACGAGGTTTGTTGGACGATGAATGGTTGTTAAATGGAAAAACCTTTTTACGGTGTATGGTGTAGAAACTCATTTCTGATAAATAATTATCTCTGAAAATAACAAAATTAATCATTTTTAGATTTTTTTTTTTTAACTGTTTCAATTAAACTGTGTATTAATTTTTTATAAGTGCGTGATTGAGCGTCGCGGTTAAAAAATATTTGGACTGGACCGGTGAAAGCTTTGCTTATTTAGTGGGAAGAAAAGGACTTTTTTTGCGAAGTTGGAAATAATTAAAACACTCAAGCCATCTCAGCCGGCGTAGCGCCGAGTGCCGACGATCGTCAGACGATAAAAAGGCACACACGATGACTCAATATACGCAGTCAAAAGAAGGTTTGTCCATTCTTCTTGTAACCAACCACCCTTTGTCCCCGAAGGTCCGCAATATTTTTCTTCCCAGTTTTTCAATTATTTTTTTTCGATATGGAAACGTATTATTAATTCAAAAAGAAACTGTAAAATCAATCAAAAGAAAAGATCGCGAACGTGGTTTGTTGGACGACGAATGATTGTTAAATGTAAAAACCTTTTTACCGTGTACGGTACACAAACTCCTTTCCGATAAATAATTATCTTCGAAAATAATAACGAAATAATAGATTTTTATATTAAAAAAAAAGTATTTCTCAATAGTGTTTCAATTTTTTTTTCAAGTGTGTCATTGAGCGTCGAGGCTAAAAAATATTTGGACTAGACCGACCAAAGCTTTGCATATCGAGGAACGAGAGAAGAGCGTTTTTTTCACAAAGTTCGGTCATAGAAAAATGTCACCCAGAGGTACGAGCGGAGGAGCTGACACAGGTAAAGAATTCAGGGCGAGACATGCCGAAGTGGTGTCAGCGAGTTCGACGGAATTCGAAACGCTTGTCGATCTCGCGGTCGAACGAGTTCGCGAAATAAAAGTAAAGTACAACGGTATCGATAGCGGCGTCGGCGGGGGATCGAGCGGGACAAAATGTTACGAGTTTGTTGCTCGAGGCTCGGAGAGTTTCAATTTCGCGTAGGAAGAGGCGAAGCACCGAAGAGGAGGCACGGCATCGACCACGGTCACGGATAGAGAGTACGGAGGTCGTTCCCGCGAGACGTGATCTTTCCCGAGGAATTCACCGGCCACTTGACCCGAAATCGAATTCGAAAATAACAGGTACAGCAATCCCTAATCTCATTCTACGAGGCAACAATAAAGTTTCGTACATTTAACGAACTTTTTTTTTTATCCGCGAACGTTCGCAATCTTTTTTCTGCACACAAATTTTTTTGGTTACAGATAACAGATCGCATAAATAACAAAATTGTTTAAAAAATTGGATAAACAGCGCATTTAACAAACATTTGTTTGTCCACAAACATTCGCCAGTTTTTGCTAATTAGTAAAATTCGCTTATTAATTTTTATTTCCTGTTCATTTCGCCACTTTTTCTTGATAATTTTACTATTTTTTTACTTCCTATTTTTACTATTTTTTACTTCCTATTTTTACTATGTTTTACTTCTTGTTTTCACTATGTTTCACTTCCTATTTTTACCATTTTTCAAGTGAAAAAATACGATTAATCTGCATAAAAAATGTCGTTACATGCGCAAAAATTGCATATCTTTATACTAAAATTAGGCGAAATTCCAACGTCGGTTGGGGTGGAAAGTTGCGAAGAGGTGTTTTAACTTCATTACCAACCCGCACACGCGACGACCCTTCACTGCGTCGTCGCAGACCCCAAAAAGATCCACTTAATTATATCGAGGTCATTCATCGGGCGTTTAAACGGAATTCGCCGCGAACGTTTTTTCGGCCGAGAAATGGACGATTCTCCGTCGTTTAGAGACTCAATTAAAATGTGCCATCGGAAGAAACGAGGATTCCGGGGTATTCACCGTCGTTACACTCTCGTTAACCCGTCTCCGGAAAGACCCATCCAATTTGGTGACTGACAGGAACTCTAGGTAGTCCGCTGAACGAGAAAAATTCAGCGAGCATTCGAGTCGTCGCAATATCGCAACAATTCTCACACTATTAATATCAACATTTCTCCCGTACAACACAAACAGCGCACGCTTCTCAAAATCCTCACCAAAATCCCCAAAAATTATCGCCTTTAATTAATTTCCGAAACTCACCAAATATCTTCATCTCCCAATTGACTCCGACATTATCTAATAACAAGTATTATTTTCGCAATAATTTTCAACCTCATTTAAAAATTATTTATCGAAAAATAACTTTCGATGAAGAAAAAATTTAGTGAGCATTCGGGTCGTCGCAATGTCATGAAAATTCCTACAATATTAATATCAAAATGTCTGCCGATCAACACAAACAGCGTACGCTTATCAGAATCCTCACCAGAATCCACAAGAATTCACTCAAACAACGAACTCAATTAATTTCCCGAAACCCAGAGATTTCAAAGCAATTTAATTACCTCGAACGAACGGAGCGAACGGTTCTCCGTTTGCAGGATAATTGTCCAAAGGACTGTGCATCAAAGCCAAAGCCCGGGTCCGGTCAGACGCGTCATTTAATGTACACCGGGTTAATTAATTTTCTCGAAAGCCGTATATTGATGCGGAAACAACGAAGCGATTTGCGATAATTCGTGGACGGACATTCCTAGTTGAACGGCTCGTCCGTTTGTTCGCAACAATGCGCGAGATTAAATTACAAAATTAATTATCCTCCGCGGAGGATGAATGGAAGGGTTTCTCCGGTACATGTGGCGATGCGATGTAAACAAGCGAGGGAAAACGGAGCTGAGATGACAACGGTACGCGCGCGTTCACGCTCGGCTTCGCGCGCGTAAACGTCCATAATACCTGCCGACGAAAGACGAGCGAGGCGGATAGTGTAAATTCCATAATTTGCATTCCACCGCGGTTATTCAACGAAGGAACGAAATCCCTCTCTCGCAGCTGGGAGAGGCGAATATTGCGGGAGTGATAGCTCCGTGCCGCCCGGCTGAATCTCAAAAGCTTTCGACGTTTAATATAACTTTCAACGATAAATTCCGCAAGGAAAGCCAGCGACGGATGCCACTGTCGTGAAGTCATATGCAGACCACCCGCCACTCCGTTACGACATTAATACAGGAGACGCAACGCCGCCCGGAAATTTGTGCGCCATTGGGAATATGGAAAAACATTGCCGAGTGTCGCGCCCAGATATCGGCATTAAAGTTACATTCCATGATGTGCGGCGGAGCCGGAGCTTCTTTGACAATGGAATTTAAATGCAGGCGACGCTGCTCTATATATAGGCGTATATCATCCATTTTAACACGGGCGGCCCCCTTGATTCTTAAAGAGGATAGCGATATATCTCTTCTCTATCTCTATAAATGAAAGCTGTATATTTCGCTTGTTTGTTTGGTTTGTTTTAGTTTGTTTTAGTTTGTCCTCTTGCAGAGAAACTCTTACACTGATAAAAAAATACGGTTGAATCAACTAAGATTCGGGCAGGGACGTTCAACAAAAAATTTGTTGATACAGCTAAAAAATTAGTTAGTTCAACAATTTGTCGGGTGATTTTACAAAAATATTTTCGGGCCATTCAAATATTTTGTTGGGCCAACTAAATATTTATTTGAACGTCCCTGCCCGAATCTTAGTTGATTCAACTGTACTTTTTTATCAGTGTACGGACGCGCGGAAAATATCCGTCAAAACATATATTTTAACATGGGGTTTGTGCGCAATTTGGAATGTGGAAAAACGTAACCGAGTGTCGTGCCCAGATATCGGCATTAAAGTTACATTCGATGAAATGTGACGAGACCAGAGCTTCTTTGACAATGGAATTTAAATGATCCTATATGAACCTATATTTAAAAGGTATGCCTATATGAACCGGACGACGCTGGTCCATATAGGCATATATCTATGGCTAAGAGTCAAAGGGGCGTAAAAGCGTGCATTTTAACGCGGACGGCTCTTTTGATCCTTTAAGGGTATATTCATACATCTCCTCTCTAACTCTATAACGGAAAGCTGTATGTTTCGTTTGTTTGTTTGTGTTAGTTTAGTTTAATTTGTTTATCTGTCTGTCTATCTGTCAGTCCTCACACACAGAAACTTCCATGGATTGTGGGAGAAAATCCATCAAACCATACAGTTTAGCATGGAATTTAAGACCTTCTGATTCTTAAAAGCTGTATCCATACATCAGTTCTCTTCTGTAGGGTAGAGCGGGGCAAAATGGGGCAGCGGGGCAAAACGGGACATGGGGCAAAACGTCGTTTTCCAATAATTTTTGGGTGCCCGAATTCGCCCTATCGGATACATCAGGCTTTTCTGCCCCGTTTTGCCACCTTGTCCGATCCAAAAATGATTGGAAAATTTATTTTTGCCCAAAAATCCCGTTTTGCCCCGTTTCCCCATTTTGCCCCGCTCTACCCTAACTCTGTAAATGAAGGCTGTTCATTTTGGTGGTCTGTCTGTTCATCTGTCCGTCCGCCCAAGCCACACCGTAGCTCTCGCAGACTATCACAGACCATCATCAAACCTTAACTGCTTGCATATGACTTTGCATTCGCCATGGGCTTTATAAATAAAATAGTTGGATGCTGCATCGAACGACCCTGGGGTTTATTTTAAGAGGGGTCAAAAACTCTAGCAGTCAACGATTTTTTTGACATCCCATAATAATAAGGACAGGAGAGTGCCAATAATGGTGACGGAGGGGTCACTTTGCAGGGGCATTTCTCACAAAACATTGGCCATGTCGTTTTCAATTACCATCGCATGACCATTACTTGCAGAATACGTCCCTATCGCGTTTGGGGCTTGGAACCTCTTTTCTATATCTTGCTGACGGCGCAAACGGCCTGACCTACAATGAACCACTAATACTATTAGGCCTAGTACATAGATCGATAGAAAGACAGCATTTATTGCACAGTAGGACCTGAGGTCTTCTAGGCACGTACAAAAGAAATCCAAAAATAACATATGAATAATAAACCGAATGTAAAACAAAAACTCATGAAACTGAATAATAAATCGAATATAAGACGAAATACGAAAATATAGGCAACATAGGCAAGTTGTACACTACAGAAACTACCAAATCTATTTTTTTTTTAAGATCGTCGGAATAATTACTCCGAACGATTATTTTTCTTTTTACCAAACAGTGAATTTATAAGTCTGAAGTTGTTTGGACCGACTTTATTTCTTAGCGTTCCAGTTTTACTCGAGCGTATTCTATATATATATTGATATATGTATATGTGGCGTATATACATAATATCGTACTATATTGATTTCCTCATGGTTTCGATCTCTCAGTCACGCGAATTCGCACGCATTCACTCTGTCAGTTCGATACGCGTTATTTCCACTTGTTTTGCCACTTGTCCCATTTCCGCTCGAATAGTTTTCTCTCACCGGGCGACTCCAGCCTCCCTATCTTCAATTCACTGCAATCCCTCTGTCCGAACGTTCTCTCACTGGTAAATCTTTCCAAGCTCTGCCTCGGACAGGTTTGTACTTTGTCTGATGTACATAATTCGTGGAAATTCAATTAACGAGATGTGCGCAACAAATAAAAGCACGGAGATAGAATTTTAAAGAATAATTCCATTTTCCATACGAATTAGAGTACGCGAGCGTTACAGCCACAAAAAAAAAATTGGTCAGAGAGCATTTCGCAATTAAATCCGTCAAGTTAAACGGATAATCCACTTTTTCGATAAAAAAAAAATTACCATCGCTACTATTTTATTCACCGTCGGGCTTTTGTACTTTTTTCGATTTGAATAAATTTCCATTCTATTTAAAAACATACTTTTTCCGATCTTACTTTTTTATACTATTTATTTTTCGATTTAAATAAATTTAATTTTATTCGAAAATATATCTTCGACTTTGTTACTGATTCATGCAACGGTAGAATTCGTGATACAAATTAATGGTTACGACCCGACGCTCGCTCGCGGGTCCGTCGAATTTACGCTCGCTCCGAAAACAAGCTTTCAGGAGTAACGTCGAGGTGCACACTCGTTCGATAACTTTGTCGGACAAAATTTCTACACGAGAACACGAACCGCACTTTCACGGACGAAAATGTCGAAGTTATTCTAACAAAATGTGAATAACCACTAAATATGCGTCGATATGCGCACTGAGAAAAAAAAACATTGTGTTAAATCAATTAAAAGTTTTTCCCGATCTTCGTCATAACTTAAACAAAAAAATTTTACGAGTTTCCAATTTGTAAATAAAAATGTTGAGTTTTGTAAAGAAACGCAATTTTCTCGAATCAATAGATTCCATTTCATTTCAATAAATTACATCCTCATACCGAAGTGACAACATTCGAATAAAAATGTTTGATCGATTTTTTTGTAATTCTTTTTTTCTCCATGCAACCGTCCCATTATAGATTGTGCGAGCTGATAGTTCTCTCCGCCGCATCGCCAACTGCGCAATGTTAGCCGTTCGTATTCAATGAAGTTTCGTGTCATTACGCATTCAAAGTTATACGCATACGATGTGTATACACGTATACAATGCGAATATATATATACACATATGTATCCTCGAACGTTCTCTCATTACGACCGAAATGGAAATTAATCATCGAATATCGATCAATTCGGGGAGTTAACTGTTCTCGGCAAAATTCATGGCACATCGTTACATCGTGTAGTGTGCACTATTCGCTACCTCGTCGGAACGAATGCAAAAATCGCAGATGAATAATTAATCTCCCTTTCCGCGACTGCACACAGAGAAAATCAAATTGATTGCGTTTGCTGTGTGCGCGAACGATGTTGAGAAAGTGTACACACGACCGAGTTGCGCGTACGTACAGTAACTACAAAATAGTAACGGGTGCGACTACTGGATGTTGGAAATGCGTATTCTTCGTTGTTAAATAAATAAAAAATGTATTGGTATTTCATATTTTTATTCGGAATTCTATTGAATTTATTACTTCGATAGAGCTGCTGCAGTGCTTTCAGCCCGTGTTGATTTTAAGCTGTTTATTATTCCCCGCCGGCATTAAAGCTCGAAGGTTCAAAAGAATTTTTTTGATAAAAAAAATTCTCTCCATTTTCCATAAGAAAAATAAGCATCGAATTAAAATGCACACCATTGAGGGATTATTTTTTAATTATTATGTTTTCTTCTAACGAATTATTCTCTCCTTTGACGATCACGGAGCGCATTATCCCTGCGAGGATGAAAAATATGCTGCGAAAATAATAATTTTCATAACGAAACGACACGCTGAATTCCCAGGCACATTTTTATTTTTTTCTATTTTTTGTTGTTATCTACTGTTTTGCTAATTTCTGGAGGCTCGTTCTTTTCCAACTGTTATGTGACTACCCAGTGAATGCGAAGTAACTGTTACGTTGGAGTTTTATTTCATGGAGAAGCAAAAATGAATTGACCCGACGGTCCGTGTAATAAAATACGCGCCAGGCAATTACATTGATTGGTCCAACAGATTAATTGGACGAACCAAAAAAAATTTTTTTAGCGCGAACAGCAATTTTTTTGGACCAGCCAAATAAACCACCCGAAAATAACCAAACAGTTAGAGGGAACAATTAATTACGTTTCTCCGAGAGAAATGTTCAACGCAGCAATGTAAATGTTCTATACCAATGGATTGTGTAACAGTTACATTGCTGCGTACAAAATAGTAAATTTACAGTAATGTTCGTGTAATTCGTGGTCGCTAGGTATAATACCACTTAAAACATTTCGATTCGCGAAGCCTCGGTCATCTTGACCCAGTCGTGAGTTTTATGTATATATATATAAAAATTCTTAAATCAGCCCGGCTGACTTGGTTCTCGAGAGACGAATACAGGAAAGTGCATCGTACAAGATTCTGCTTCTCGTTACCCGATTCGAGAGAATAATAGATACTTCGATCAAACGAGCACTCGACAGAGACAGAATATCCAGAACAATCACAACTGAATAATATTTCCCGCGGAGGTTTAGCGAGATATTCGGAAGATTAAAAAATATTTTTTTAAAACCGAATCCTAGATTTTTTTTCAATTTTTCCTCAAATGTAATGTTCGAATAAATTAATGTTTTTTTTAGTCGAAAATTCAAAGCCCACATTTTTGGGCACTTGTTTGTATTTTCGCTTCACCAACTTCTTAATTGAATCCACGATTGGCGGAGATTTTTTTTCCAATCAGGCTATATAGATACGGTTTTTTTGTATATATATAGTTATGCTTCGATATTTACAGAACGTATCTGTTTCTGTCTCCGCGAATGAAACTCTCAAAGGACACACTTGAAATGCTCCGCCCCGTATAATACGGGAAACTCGATTGAGAGGGCCACAGACCCTCTTCCCGCTTGTAGCAATATGGTCGAGACTCTCCGGGCACGAAAACGAAGTTTCAACGGGCAAGTAGAGCGGGGAATGGGAAGCGATAGGGTTGCCGATGAAGTGGAGTTGAGAGGGACCGAGAGAGAGAAGCTCGACCAGCGACGTCCAATCGAGGCATCAAAATCGAATCAGGCCACCCCCGGGCAAGAATCGCGCCTGGAAAACGCAAGAATTCGCTCCTCAGAAGAAAATCAACCATGCCCTATCTATGTCAAAGGACAAACGCTTTTTCAACCTTGTCCCTTTTTTCCTCCTACACACGCAATTTCAGCAAATAAATTACGAATTATCTATCAAAGGAGACCTAAATACTTTCAATCAAAAAATATCACAAAAGTCATATAAAACTTGTATAGGGTAAAAGTGATGATTGTGCCCCGGAATGTAAATCGACCGATTTATGATACAATAAGTTACAACAGATATTTACACGACTCGTAAGTTGTCTATAATCTGAATTATCTACTTTTTAACTCCCGACTACCCGCTAGGGCAAAAAGACGGGAGTTACGCTTTGACGGAGGCCCCCGATTTTGCTGTTTTCGTTGAGTCCAGTGTTTGTCGGAACGGCGCAACGTCTCTTGACAGAATTTGGCACACTAGTTCTGTGTATGTGGGAGTGCGTTCGTAGCAAAGGAATAAGAAAAATATATCGACAGACGCCCGCCATTATCTACTATTTTTTGTGATTATTTGTCGTCTGCTATAAAAAATGCTGCAGCTGTGTGCTATTCTACAGTGCATTGAATTCATGAAACGTGTAGTAACCTCGAATACGTGTCGAGCTGCGTCTATGCTAATTTGTTATACATATATATATATATAAGTTGTTTATTCGTGCTTTATAAAATTATTATTAGTTTTTATTTATTTATAATCTTAGTGTTTTCACGTGTTGATTATACTATTTATTATACTTAAAAAAGATGAAAAAATTGTTACTAAAATTTAAAAACTCCCAATTGCAAAAAGAGTTTAAGAAACGAATTGAATTATACGGTTCTACAGTTCTAACCCAATCACCGCAGTGTAATG